>JAJVSH010000008.1:811686-850288 GCA_021460005.1 Tetramorium alpestre | reverse complement strand
TGTGCGATGGCCGGGAATCGAACCCGGATCAACTGCTTGGAAGGCAACTATGCTAACCATTACACCACCATCGCACCTGATATATACATATCATTAATAAGGAAGAATATTTATTTTGATATAAATATAAATTATAGTCTTAGCAAATTAGTAGTCCACATTATGTGGTTCTATCGTTATTATAATATCATTATTATACTTAGACCTTTTATCTATCGAATACTATGTAAACTACTAGAGTGCTTAGAATTTATAAATTGCATAATATCAATTTCATAGACATGTCAACATTGACATGCTAATAAAATAAATTATGTAAAATATAATCTAATTCGCTAATGGAGATATCCTATACAACTGCCATATATCCTTCGAAGAATACTCGACGATTCAAGAAGCACTGCTGGTGTAGTGGCATCATGCAAGATTCCCATTCTTGCGACCCGGGTTCGATTCCCGGGCAGTGCAAATTTTTTTGTAATTTTAGATGTGGAAGAAATTAAAGAGATATGTATAGAAAGACATTTTTCTATTAATTAAAATCTCCATTCAATTTTTTTGTAATTTATCTTCTTGTATATTGATTACTATTGAGCTAATAATTAAGTTATTAATTTTGTCGAATTTTTTGAAGGAAATTAATAAGAGAGCTAGAGAAGAGTTGTCTCTTATAATTCATAACATTATACATAATGATAAGAGTTTTATATCGCATTAATTGATAATGATTTACTTATTCAATAAAGTTAACAGCTACAATTTCTCATTTCGTATTTATCTTTCAAAAAGAGATTCATTATACCTAATAAATTTTAGAATTATTACAGAGAAAAAAACATATATGATATATTATATAATTTCATATTTCCCAAAAGCAAGTTAAAATATTACGAAAACATTTCATAACTGGAATATTATGCTAAAATATTCTAAAGATTATTAATATCTTTCTAAAAACCAGATATATCTGTTTTTTTAGAAATATATATATATATATGTAATATTTAATATTTAATTTAATATTTATAAAGTCATTTGGAAAGATTATTTTTTTTTTTTAGTAACGTCACTAAAAATCAATATCGCAGTTTCTGCTTTGTTATAAACATAATTTCTGAATAATTCTGAAAAGTTAGAAATAAACATGCGATACGATAATATAGGCATGTGTGATAACATATGTTTTATACAAGCACAATCACGTTTACAATACCTGACAACAGAATGGTTAAGAGAATTTCTCGTGCGCATTGCCACTTGGAAAATATTTCTACTACGTAGCATCACTATATAATTGGTATCACTGTACTGAAGAGATGCATTTCCAATCATTCCATTCTTCAACGAACACGGTGTATCGTTGAAGGAAAAGAGAAAAATATTTCTCACACGATAAGGGGAACTTCAGTGATAACCTAATCTGACTGAGAAGAGCAAACGGATCGTGTGTCAATGCTTGTGCCAAGTGTGGCGTGATTGGTCTGAGATACTAGTACTAATCTCGGAAATTTGTTTAAGGAACAACTGATTTATAGATAACATTTCATAGATTGCCCATTGTATTACGTGTCAGTTTCTTAGTTGAGCTCGAGGATAAAATGTTGAGAAATTTGGAATAGAAATGATAGTTAACTGGAATGTACGTATTCGCAAAACAACACAACTGTTATCATCGAGATATTTAAAAGTGAAATAATGGTGCAATTTACAATACAATAAGATATTTTTAATTCCAGTTGTGTATGCTGCATAACATTACGTACTATCGGCATGCGCTACCGCTGCGAAAACAATGAGATATTTGTCTGGAACTTTGATGTTTGCTAAGTAGTTTAAGATGCCATGACTGAATAATATCTTTTTTTTTCCTAGAACGATTTAACATAATTGTTATGTTACATATTTAACTTTTTGCAACAGAAAATAAAATGATAATCATAAACTCGGTGCACCCGCGATAAAGTTTTATGAAGAAAGAAGACTACTTGATCGACCAAGTAGTAAAGTCAAGATCATAATTATTGGAAATATAAAGAATGAATAATTAATTCAGCATCATTATTATTTATCCGTACACGCGGATCTTGTTTTTCTTACTTGACATATTTATTTTTATCGAGATGACATGATCTATAAACGATTGGGCAAGCAAAGAATCTTTATTTGATTGAAAATAAAACGACAACGAGTGCCAAGTGCAACATAAAACATTCCCATGCCACATCAATACCAAATATGTGTACTTGTAATACGACAAATTGTGCATCAGTGTGCGAATTTTCAGAGAGCGTACATATAAGTTTTCGAAAGCGTACATATAAGTTTTCAGAATGTGTCCAACAGTTTTACATAAAGAAATCATAATACATGTAAAGGCATATAGCGTGTATAAAAAAACAACTGAAGCGCATCAATATAAAAATGTATAAAATTTTAGGCCATCAATGCAATTTTAAAAGGAATAGCAGAATAACTTCGCTATCTTTTCGTAATTATATAAGTGTTGAAAAAAAGAGGCTCTTCGAGAAATTGTTAGCTTTAGCCTTCGAATTGTCATTACCCACTTCTTTGAATAATGACAAGTTATTGTAAATTATGTATACAGGATACTTAATAAACTGTAATTTTATACTATAATCAAACGAGTGTTCTGAATTCGCATTGCGTGCTAAATCGTTCATTGATTAGATAATATTACAGATAGCGAACAAGATACATTTCTACAGGATACGATTGTATCAACGAAACAACGGTGTTCAACGGGGAAAGGAAAGTCTTCATGCGGGTTGTAACAGTTGGCGCTAGCTACAATTTACACTCAACACACCGTAAAAGCCTGTATTACCTTCGCGGCTCCACCATCTCGGCATGATCGACCGTTAACTCGGACCGCATGTTGCTTCAAGAAAAAAATGCATCGTTAAAATTCGCCGATAGCGATCTACGTACTTGCAACATTTATCAACGTAATATATCAATAATATAATATTATACGAAATTATCTAAGTTTCGTCCGATTAGATATCCCTATCGCTTATGGCCAATGGCGTAAGCCAATCAGCGTGAATAGCTTCAAAAAGGAGCGTATTGTTAAACGCGAGTACGGCAAGGTCCTTTTATAGCCTTGACACAGATCTCCTTTTATATATTTTTTTCGATCGTGTCGAATGCTTGTAAAACACAATCGTTTGCACAATATGAATCAAGCGTATTTGACTTCAATCAAATACAATCAAAGAAGTTAATTTATATGTCGCTCTTACAAAGATATTTGTAAAAAGAATTGTAACAGTAACAATAGTAACGTAGATATTTGGGTATTAAATCCGGATTAATTGTCTTATTAATTAATTAATTAATTTAAAGAAAATTGTTATATTAATTATCATCAATTAATGCGCGCCGGGCAAAAACGGGACGCGCGTCCTTGATTTTTAATAATCTAGATAGAGCTGTTAGTTTTACGTTTCGCCCGTTTATGGAATTAGCCTATTTCCAATGCTGTGAGCATTTCAATTAGCTAATACAGAAATTTTGAATTTCTCATAAAACGTATTTCCTCCAGTGTTACGGAAATTCGTGGCATTGTAGAAAACCGCAAACTTTCAGTGTCGCATGAGTCATTCGCATTAACAATACGAAAAGTGTAACGACTGGTTAGCATATTTTTATGTATTGGTGTCGCCGATAATTCTTTGACTTTTGCAGGCTAAATAACCTGTTGCGATAAGATGCGCATAGGCAAAATTTTACTTAAAATTTAAATAGATACAAATCAACTCAAACGGTATCCAGTAGAGGTCAAGGATGGTCTTACCTGAAGGTTTGCTGCTTGTCGCTTATCTTGGACGCGGTCTTTCCCGTGGCGTTATCGCTCAATTCCATATCGGCCATCGCCTTCGCCAGCTGAAGACTCTTCTCATCCATTTTTCGCTCACTAATTACAATCGGCGAAAAACTCGGCGAGAATTGCGGCGAGTGTGTCACGTTTTCCCCCCCGATGACGCCTACGACCGCACGAACCACACCGAGAGAAGTCTCGTAGCGTACTGAAAGGGCTCTCCGTCGCCGACAGAGTTAACCTGAGCGCCTCCACCATTGGAACATATGTCGGTTCGAGAGCTTAACTCCGTTGTTCCGTGTTATCCGCCGGCTTCATTTTCTCGGCTCTTTCATTTTCTCCCGGTAATGTCGATCACAATTGTCGTCGGTGAATATTATCGCGTAAATAGCCTCTCATGGCGAATAGAAACTGGTGTATTATAATAATCCCGGCTCCGGCTGTCTAGCCGTCTAGCCTGTTATCGGAACAAACTTTTTGAATGGCCTCCGTGATTCCCGCTCGCTGACAAACTCACACTGACAGTATATATGCGGGAACGTTCAATGAAGTCGTTGACGTCACGTCGCGCTCAATAATTCAGCATGGACGCATTTTTTTTTCATGCGTATATTTATATTTCCTGTAAGGCTGGTGACACTGCTCGGTTAACATTCCTGCAATTTCAATGCATGCTTGCAATAAACGATACTCTTTTTACGTCTTTTTGGTTCTATTTTAGCATTTATACAATTTATATTTTTAATTAACATCTTCTCTTTTTTTATGTAAATTAAAAAATTTATTTTACAAAAATTAAAATATTTAGAAGATAAGAATAACAGCGATAGTCGAAGCGTGCGCGAAAGTGTGTCGGAGCAGTAGTTACAGATGGCATGATATGCTTATTCCTAAGATTCGTTCTTGAACGGTTCTTGTTCTTGAGTTGTTGCTCGAAGCGCGCAGCGCCAGATGTCGTCGCAAGTTGGAAGACTTCGATTACAAATGTGGGCAAAGCAGAAGCGATTTTATTTTACATATAAAATAATATTTTGTTTAGTGTAAATAATTCAATTGTAATTACTTCAATTATTAATTACAATGTTACTTGTAGTAACATTGTAATTACTTCAACTCTAATAATAATTTTAACAGAGATATTAAATAAGTTGGGTAATATTAAATTCAATTATGCAGATTCTTCCGTGATTTAACTGAAGTAATGCCGAGTCTTCCTTCAATCATAATAATCGTGCTTATTTTAACGCGCTTGTTTTACTTAATAAATTTTCTGAATTTCGCCGGATATAAGATTAAGAGACTGAAAAGAGATCCGGCTAAAAATCATTTGTTTAATCGCTTATTGCATTTGCTGAATCATGCATTTTTTCCGTAGCAATCTAGTTATACGATATAGTATACGATTATTATTATATATTCGTCGATCGATCGACGACTCGGTCGATTACCGCAATACTCATTCCCCGTCTGCTCAAGAAGTCGAACCGCTTACCATAGCCGGTACTAGTAGCTATCAAGGCCACTCGCTCGATTATTCGCGTTTCTTGCGAACTGGACATAAAGTCATGCAGAATAGCGCGCGCGTGTGCATAAGCTCGCGATAAATACCTTAACGAGGAATTTATGATCTATTAGGATCGCGGCTCGACAATTTCTTTCCGTTTCATAAGTAATTGTTGACCTTTATGCGCTACCAATCGGACGTTACTCAATCACGCTGATCGCTCGCAATAGATCTTTTCTCCGTATGTTGCATCTCCTCGATATGTCGCATCCGAAACGGTTTCTTATCGCGATAATAATGCCGAGACCGTTCTGCTCGTTACGTGCAAAACCGTTTTCAGACTGTAATGTCCTCTCTATGATCGTCATCTGCGAGAGATGTTCTATTATAACTAGATCATTGAAATATTAATCTTTAACGTTTAGATTGCGTTTATTTTTCAACTCATTTAAACGGACAACATCTATCATAATTATTGAATATACTTAATATAAAGTAAATGAAACAACGCTTTCAGAGCCAGAGCTAGTTAGTGATTGCTCTAATTTTAATACATTCTAAATAATATTACATAAATGTAATGTAACGTAATGTACAAATCAACAACTACATACACTGAAGATGGCCGAAACAATTGTATGTACAACAATTGTATTATTTAGAATATATAAAATAAAGCAATAAAATAAGAGCAATCACTAACTAGCTTTGGCTCTGAAAATGTTGTTTAATTCACTTTATGTTAAGTATATTCACTAATAAGAGCCTGTTATAATTCAATTTGAATTTGTTATCATAATTATTTTATTAATTCCTATCTTTTATGTGAAATCATTTGTATAATCGGCTTTGTTTGTTAAATTAAAAAATCTCTCAACTCTATTCAATTTTTTATTTGGCAAGAACGTTAAGTCATTGTCGTCTTTGGCCGCGTCGAGAGAGATTGATCTCTTCTTCGACGAAGAAAATCGAAACGCATAAATCGCTCTCCACGAGTACAGTCGACATTTAAATGTTCACCTGGCAATCGTATTCCGGCATTGATATCGCTCGAGCCGAACGAACTTGAAACGCGACACGTGCTGACTCGGGTTGACCTTTCATTATACAGGCGCGCGTTCGCGACCAATGTGTTCTATCAATTCTTCGTAAAACCTTTCGTTTCTGCGTCGATAGCAATCTCGCCTTTCGTTTCTTCGCATGTGCCGTGCCAGCCGCCGTCAACGGTAAATCAAATTTCAATTCAATTCGCCAAATTATGAGGCACGATATGCCACGAGGATCGTTCCTTTTACAAATTAATTTTGCGCATGATCGTCCAGTTTTTCTCGAGAAACATTGATGACCCACATACTATCGCTGCAAAGCGCATTAAATGCGCTTCAAAATAAAAAAAAAAGCGACACAGCGACGCAATATGCTGGATACGATGTAGCGCAGGTGCGTGCGATTTCCGTGCGTGCACCTATGTATTACGTACAGATTCCAGACTCGTATAACTGTGCAGCACGTATGGATTATAATAAATACGTTACATTAAGGCAGCGAATAGCGTTACGCGGACTTCGTTTCAAATAAGTCGCTATTTCTTCTTTTTTTTTTGTCCCGACGGTATCCGAGAATTATCGTTGTCTTCCTGGACTGTTGATTTTCATTAATGTATAGGCTTATTAAAAACCGCCGACTTTTTCTCGATCACAAATACTGAGCCGTGAAAGATTTAAAATGTGTATATCTACATTTCTCTTCCGCCATCACGATACGCTACAAACTTGAAATTTATCTCTCAAACAGGTTTCCCTATAATCTAAATTTTAAAATATTTGTACGAAAGGACTTTATTTTATAAAAATTTTAGGATAATTTAATAAAATTTTAGTTATAATTAGATATAAATTTTATTACTTTGGCAGATTAGTGCATTAAATTTAGAATTTAAAATTATATATATAATTATATAGGTAATAAAATATAATCGGAACGACAGTTTCAATGAATTTTGATGAGAAACATATATACCAAAAAAGAAAAAAAAGAGTTCGCGTATATATCTTAATTTAAAAATAACGTCGGTGGATATAACGGGTGAAAGTTTGCGATGTCTCTTCTTCGATGTACGGCGGAATCGAAAGATATATCCGACATTTTTTACTCCGGGATTGGAAATCGATTGGATTGAAAAAAGGAGAACAGAAACCGTTTGCTTTTATTTTGGAAATTGTACTGTTGGAGACGTCGCACATATTTCGCCAAAGGCAAGAATCGTCGAACCGCCGAGCAGCCGCGCGATCCCCGACGAGTTTTGATTCCGTAAAAATTGCAAGTGGATCATCGCAGAGTTCTCCTCGTCGGCTTTCCTCGTAAATTGATAGCCACCACTTTTACGTGAACATGCGGAACGAAAATTATATGCGCGCACGTACAGTAAGTGGGCGGTGATATAAACGCGCGAGTGAGTTCGTGCGTAAATAACTGAATGAGTAAACATCGAAGTAAAGTGTACCAATGGCCGTTATGTAAACGCGAATCTTAAATATTGCACGCCAGTCGCGCGCAAAACTTTGAAAGGAACGCTGTTCGCAGATACTGAAATCAGAAATTGTTACTTCCGTTTCAATAAGGAATACTTGAATGATGTTTAAAAGGAGGCTGCGCATATCTTTGCAAAAACGCGCTCTGCGTTTCTTCGTTCCATCGGCAAGATTTTCGTTTTCTTGCAACACGTGGACAGGTGCTTGTGCGAAGATACTTTCCCGAGAATTCGTATAACAATCGCGACTCATGAATTTCTGACGTTTCGTCTGGAAAACGTTGCTAGCATGCTCTCATGTATGAGATTATGAGAATACCGTAATAACATGCGCAATCCCTATCTGTTTGATCTTGCGAAAACTGGATAATTAGCGAATTTTCACGAACGAAAGCGGTCTATGCACAGAAAGGAAAGCGACTGGAAACAATGATGAAATGCATTGCTAATGGAAATTGAAACGTCAATCATAATGTTCGCCCGTTGCCAAAAGCGTCAGATATAATTTAAACGCTGTAATCCTATCTTAGAAATCACACCTCAACGTCCATATCCGAAAAACGTAAATCTATTCTCTTTATTTCGCGTAAATCAGTATCGCCGCGTCGAAATGCATCGCCGGAGAAAGGAGAGAAGGGAAACAATGATTTGCGTGGGCGCCTGAAAAAGACATGAGCGTAAATAACCGTAAGGAAAAGAAACAGACTAGGAATGCCGACGCGTTGGTCACTAAGGCTCCGCCAGCTTTCTAACAACAATCACTTTTATGTAACTGCCATTATTCGTCCCTTTTTATTACAACAAAGGTAAATACAAAGACGTACAACTTTCGCCGCATAATTGCGTCGCGGACGGTACGCGTTTCGTACCGTTTGACAAATATTTTTGTGGGGTAATAAAAATCGGAAATATATCGAGGAGTAGTTACACATGGGGGTATAACCTTTCGGAATTAACCGACGAGGGACTAGAAGACCTCTTTGGCGACCAACCCTTCGTACCGGGTGGCACTGATAAATGACACCGTTTGATCGAATCTCTTACAAAATATACGATAACGGAGTCATTTGAATCACCCTGTAGACGGTCGTCGACTGCAGGCAACTTTGCGATCGGGTCCTGATAGTATCCTGGAATTCTTTTTAGAAATATGAAAAAATTATTTAAATATTATTTGACAAAATTTAATATTTAATAGATTGTTACATATGTTAATATGTAACAATTTTAATATGTAACAACAATATAATTTTACTATAAACTGTCAATATTTTTTTCTCATTGATATCTAGGTAAAAATTTATTAATAAATGACAAATAAATTCAAATTTATGGTCATATAGAACTCCAGAATACTTGCAATGAGAACAATCTATATGAAATCTATATGAATAATGAAGAAATATCGTTAACTTTCGATCGCTCTGTTTTAAATTGATTATTTTCTGCAATATTTTTATAATATTGTCCACCTTATTTTGCTGCATTACGCTCGTAATTCTAGATATATAACGCAAGAAAATCGCACTTCATACACTATATAACAAATGATATACAAAAATAAGTGGCAATTCTTCTTGAGCCCAAAACATCTCGATGGAAGTTGAATTAATTGTATAACATTTTTTTCAAATTTTATTATTTTCCAACAACAAGTTTGTTCGAAATAATCAATTTCGGCGAACATGTGTAATATAATTATCAATGTGTTATAATTATATTTTAACAAATCACGAAGTATATTTCTTCACTATTTAAAAATTGGATGAACAATAAAGTTTCCTTTTTAAGAGTCTTTTCTATCGAACAATTTTTTTCTTTTTTATATCATGTATTTTCTGTCGAAATCAGACATTTTTATTCACTTTATGTGAAATTAGAATGTATTTTTATTCCCACACGTTATACAATATCAATTATGAAAAGGAACGAGAGAGTGAGAGAAGTATTATACGAGCGGAAATTATCGTTTCAATCCGAAATAAGCGGAAGTCGACTCTAATCTGTGTTCTCGACGGAAATTCAAGAGATTCAACGAAGGGCGATCGTCGCCCTAATGGCAAATATTACATTAACACACTCAACAAAATTATATATTATACATAAATATATATATATATATTTTTTTTTATACATATAAACGATTTCAATCGATAATTAGACATTTATTTACAATCGCAACGAGGGACAACAAAAGTTAAACTATAGCTTAAGAAGAAAAAGACGTAGAACCAACAATTTCAGGTACGGAATAAAGTTAATCAATTATATACAAATTTCACTTGTAATTATTGTAATTGAGTAAACGCCATAAATCGTTCACGATAGGTACTTACCATTCATTTCTTTGGATACTTGACAAATGAGCCTGATTAAAATCCAAGCGATCGAATTCAGGCTAATCGAAAAATAAGCTCGGCGATCGGCTCACTGTACGGTTTGTATACATACAGGTGTTCAATGTTGCAGCAATCGCTCGGTGAACGTAAATTACCGGTTTCTCCGACTCTCCCTCTCCCTTCCGCTCTCTTTCTCTATTCCTCTGTCTCTCTTTCTTTTTCCGTCATTCCCTTCATGTCACGATCGGCCACGCTTGATATGCACAATCGAGACGCGTTATTTGGATTCTGTATTTTTGACGCGGGTAACAAATAAACGCGGATGATTGTCTATGATTCGAAACATATTCGTGTAACGAATAAAGGTGAAAATTAATACTATGGTGAGAAATTTCTATGACGATCGAATTCACCGGTATCTCGCATTTTCACTTTCGTAACACATAATGAGTATCGACATCTTTTTTTCCTTCGCTTTGATGGCCGATCGCGACAACCAGCAATCGAGAGAATCGAGCACAGTTCGGGGCCTCGAGCGTAAAAAAGAGTCCGCGCGCGCGCGGCGACTTTCTCTCGGCGCAAGTGTGACAATCGTCGCCCGCGACATAATCAACCGAGTTGATTCTAATCTAAGCGTTTGATAAGCGCAGTTAAATCGACTTAGCTTCGCGCATCGGAAATTCAGGCTCGTCAAGAAAGAAATTGTAATAAGCAGAGCGATTCTCGTGAACTTTGGCGAATCTAATTAATTTTTACACTGATTTATCAATTACATGTTAAAAACATAAACATTCAGTCAAGTATAATAATAGAGTTTTGGGTTTTTGCGAACAATTATGATTTGTTTGTTTGGAAAATATTTTCTAGCTTTATACTAGTTGCAGAAATCTGCATGATATATGAAAATTTATGCTGAGAGAGAAAGATATAAGAATAATGATGATCGCGAGTGATTATTCCGTTATTTTGTGTTCGCTTGAAGTTCACTGAGACGATCGTGAACTCGAGGATGTTTTTGTATTCATAAGTTCTTAAACGTCCCGAAAGAATGATTCACTAGTCGCGTTCATTTCAGATAATGTTTCTTTCTCGCGGAAGCGTTGATACATGGCGCCTCGTGCCTCGAATTCAAATCNTTCCACGTGTTCTTCGCGGGAGGATCGCTGAATCTCGTTTTCGCAAGATTCATCGCCCTCTGGCAGGCTTCCGGCTCGAGCTCGCCTTCGAAAAATCGGCACATCTCTCTCACGGGCACAGCTCTGGCGCCTCGGTTGAGATCGTGAAGGGATCTGGCGCGTTGTTTGCCTTTGGGACTGGGTTTGGAGGATGTTCTTCCGAGATCCTCCGTGCTTCTAGCCAGGCGGCCGCCTAATCTCGAAAGGGACTCGAACAAAGTCAACTTTTCCCGCACTGACACATGATCCACTCTTTGACATCGCTCCAGAAGCTTGGCAACCTCTTCCTCGCAGGGTGGCACTGTGAGAATTGACGGAGAGCTCGGAGACGCGATTGTCGGACAATCCATGGATTTCAGACAAGGCTGCAGCGACTGACGCGGAACGGGGATTCTGGAAGACAGAAGAGCCAGACGCTCTTTCCGCTCGCGAAGCGTCTCCACGTTAGCGATGCTGATATTGCTGGTTAATTGCTGGTTCTGCGATAGCTGCCCCTTGTCACGAAAGATTCTCCTTTCTCTGGCCCTACTTCTCCTCTCGCTGAGATCCGACCTGAATATTCCGGGACTGTTGCTTCCACTTCTCGGGCTATTGTTATTACGTTTATCATCCTCGTTCCGATGATTCTCCTCGGTGAATCTCACCGTAGCGGACTCGTTTGGCCTTAGCGGAGGTAGCCGATCGACGATCGAAATGTCGTTCTGCCTTCGCGGGTCGACTGACGTAACGAGTTCCTTTCTAGGCGAACGGATCGGATGAACATCGTCGTTGTCGTTGGCGGAACTGATTCTGCTCCTGGTTCTACCGTAGATCCTCGGCAGATTGTTGTTGTTCTCCTCTGCTCTCGCTTTTCGCCTCGCGTCCTCCTCGAGGAGCCGCCGAGTCCTCGCTTGGTTCTCGCGTCTGCGCGCCTCTTTGTACCTTTCTATCCTTTGCTCTCTCGTTTCTGGTTCCGGCAAGAGAACGCTGCGGGAGTCCACTGAGTCGACGCTAGACCGGCATACGCCACCCCACGGGAGACTGTCGTCGCTACCCTCGCTGCTTTCGCTACAACCCCACGCTCTGCTGACCGGTTGGTCCTTGCTGCTTATCACAGTGGGTATGCTTCGAAATTCTCCCAAGAGGTCCTCGTCGCTCGAGTTACTGCTGGACCAGCCGCGCAGCTCGCTCCTCGCCCTTCTCCTAGAATCGTCGAGGATCGTCGTCGTGCATATCGCCGTCTTTTCCGTCGGCGAGTCGATCGGCCAACAACGTAATTCACTGCGAGATCGCCTCCTCGTTTCCGTCGGGCTGTCCGGCAACGGAACCGGACCCCTCGGACAAATGGTCAATATCTCCAGGAAGTTCAGGCATCGCTGAGAGCGAAACGGCGTTTGGCGGACTAGTTCGGCCGCGATCGCTCTGACCCAAGACCAATAGATTGGTTCCGTATCCGCCTGAACAGATGAAAAGATAACATACAACGTTTTGAAAAACACTTGTAGAAATAATCGAGCAGACAGTGTATATTTCTGGGACATTAAAATTGGAAAAAAACAATCTTTGTAAATATGTAAAAAATGTGTAGTTTAATAGTTAAAAATATACCCAGATAGGAAACTTTTGTAATAATGTATAATTTTATGCTGTTTCGATTTCTACAATAATTACAAAATTAATTTCTGAAATGTATTCAAGAATGATTCGCTCTAATTATACAATTATATAAGAATTTATTTTAAGCATATTAAGAATTTTTTTTAAAGATTGCTATATGTTACAATAATTGAATTTAGAATTAATGACTTTAAAAGTTAGACTTATTATACAATACATAATACATTATGTTTTAAAATTAAAATGTTGCTAAACTTTTTCTGCACGCGTTCCTATCTGGGTATTCACTATTTTAATATACCATAAATATTTCTATTTTTTAAAATGAAGTATTTTATTATAAGAAATATGAGTTTTATTGATTATTTTGTTGGACATACAGTCATGACGCATAAAAAAGTGTGTGACTTTTACAAGCCCGAGCTTTCCCAGAGAGTTATGCATATGGCGATTAAAGTTGCTACAAATCAAGACAGTTAAATGAAATTAAACTTGATCGCGATATCGAAGTTTTTCTATTTGTAGATATAGTGGTTTAACATATATAGGCGAGAATGCAAAATCACCGTCGGATCAACATTGCCGACGGTTATGTGTATTCGGATTTCATATTCCCGTACGGTAAGTATCTGGATGCTGCACGCGGAGTAGTCGAACGGGTCTGTCTACCCGCAGAATCGACCGTGACACACGATTTCGCTGGCCGGTGATTCGAAAGTCGCCGGTTCGCTCGAGTGCGCGAACGACAGACTCCGATAACATGGAATTTGCTCGTTAACCACCGGCGGCGTGTCGATCATTACCATCCACGTTGGAAACAAATCTCTCTGTCGCCCGGCCTGGCCTGGCAAGGCGACCTTCGCGCCGTCGAGCGGCCCCGTGCGCGCACACGCGTTTCGACGACACTGGCCGATATCAGGCCCCGTCTGGAAAAAAGCTCGCCGACAGGTTTGCCCGTTCGCCGTCTATCAAACGAGAAACAACATGGAAAACCCGCTTTCGATCGAACACACCATGACGCAGCATCGTGCTATGAACGAGCGACGCGAGAGAGATATCGCGGCTCGAAATGGCACGAGAGCACGGCCGTATACTCGCAACTCCTAGGCAACGGTGCTCATCGATCCGCGATGCTAATCGCGGCTCGCGATCATCAATGGGGCTTCGCGTGGCTGCCGCAAATTGCCTCAATTAGCATCGTTAAGTCGACTCAGCGTGAAAACGCGGAACATCCCATTACAATGTCGAAGGATCCGTCCGACTGACTGGCCATGACGCCGGCAAGATAGCCCCGTCCTTGGAGCCGAGCCCAAGGAGGCGAGGAAACGCTCCTCGGCGGCTACGCCGAGAGCGCGCGACGTGGTGGGATTCCTTGACAATGGCGGGTCATGGGAGAGCGGTGCAACACGCTCCCACGCATTTATCACGACAAGCGGATCGGTAAGCGGGTGTTGACCTTGCCTACTGGCCTTATTAAGATCTCGCGATTCGACGGCCGGCCAAGTGTGTGTGTATGTGTATGTGTGTGTGTGTGTTACATCACGAGCCGTCGTTTCTTCTCAACCGCCACCTGGACATCCGCGGCCTTGGCAAGGATACCCCGGTATATCCCGTAGCGTTTTGAGCACGCTTTATCTCGCACACGCGCGTGCCGTGGCGTTTTCGTCAGGGTCGCTCGAGCGGGCGCGCGGCGTCTCGTGCGGCTTAGGGAGATCGCGTTCTAGGAGAGTTCTAATTGGATTATTCCGCGAGCGGAGAGAAAAAAAAAGCGAGGTGAAAATCGCGACGCTGCGCCAGGGCGAAACTCGTAAAACGAGTTTCGAGGACTCTTCGCGCGATCCGAAAGCGGAGAGCGACGACGGCTCTTCTATGCAAAGCGGAGGAGAAATCTGCGCGCGAGGAAAATTTGAATTTTGGGTGATTCTCCCGAGATCGGAGCCTCTGGCCTGGCTAATAATAATGGTGGTAAAATTCGCACGGGCTGAAAACACACTCGCTCGCTCGCTCGCTTACAGGGGGATTGTATAACGCGTTAGAAATCGAATGGCGACGCTGGCGGGTCCGTAATTAGAAGTTGCAGCGTTCAGCGAAACGGGAGCCCGCGTGGCTCGCCCGGCGCACGTGAAAGTGTTTACGGCTGAGGAAACGGATCGTGCCGGAGATAAAGGCCATTTACATGCAATTACATTGCGTGGTGCGGCATATTATTCTCTCCCTCGGCCTCTCCCGTTGTCTTGCCCTCGTCCACGCTTCTCCCGTGCCTCACAGTTGCCTCGCCGACCGGCGAGGAACGCCGGCCGATTCTGTCTTGTGGAACTATGCCAAATCGCGCGAACGCTTTCGGCTCTCACGAAAGCCTCTCTAGCCTTCGGAATACGCCGTTGCGCTGGTCAGGGATCAAGAGTAATCGGAAAATTCCTTTCCGATTGACTACAAATCGATTTCTCGTACAAAATTGCGGAATCCGTGATCAAATCAGCCAAATGGATTGTCTGTCAGTCAAATAAAAGATAGAAAAAAGAATTGCGTTTTAATTAATGGCAATAATTACCCAGAAAGTGGCGAGTGATTGACCTGTTGAGTCGCTCAAGGTAAAACCTAGAACGAACGTATGTGGTTGGCAGAGGTTGGGTGGTGCTTGACGAAGATTCAACGCTCGCAACGGCAACCTCATCGAGGTACCTTCGACCCATAGCCAGCCCATCCTGATGGAAACCATTTTTCTTTCGCCCAGATTTTCCACATACAGCTCGCCTGAAACCCAAATTGCAATGGTTGCACGTTAAGAATTAAGAATTCGCTACTTGATAATAATTGTGAGTTAATTAATTCGTAGTCGATTAAATCTCGACGCCGCTCAGAAATTCCCCGTCGATGAACTTTCAGTTTCGTCGCGCGTTCAATAGCGCCCGCCGTAAATGGTAGTGGAACGCTATTCATATTCGACCCGCAATTTCGAGATCAAGTCAGACGAGAATCGATGATTCACGCGCATTTATCGCGTACGCTCGTAACGAGCGGCGGAAGAAACTTTGCGTTGCACGAACAATCAGTCGTATCGGCGTTACGATAATGTAAGCGCAATCGAAAAAGTAAATGCCGCCGTATCTCGTCGACGTCGATGACGTTTATCAGTCTAATGAATATTTCATCACGGGTGAAATTGCGTATCGTTGCAGCGTCTCAGCGGGAAACGCGAACGTCGCAAAACCGAGTTTCAGAATTTCGCTTTATCTCGAATTAGCTGGCGATGTAATCGATGCCCGGCGTCATTTCGCGCAAAGCCAACGGGTCATTCCAACGGATTTGCGTCCGAAAGATCACTCCGTAAAAGGTGTACGTCATGGAGTGCTCGTTACGGTCGTGATTTACGACGTAAGCTCGTCTTCCAGTTTTGTATAAAAAAAAAGAATTGCGGGAGAAAAGACGGTGATAAGGGCAACGAATCGAGAGACTGACGTCATCTGATCCAGAGACGTGGGCGATAAGCGTGGTATCACCCTATAGTTATTTCTCGCTCATCTCAATTCAGACTAAATGACTATCGATCGAAAACAGCGTCAAACACGCCTACGTTTCTCAACGTGCCACTCAGGCGACTATTTTCGCCAGAGTCCGGGATGGAAATAGATCCTGCCACGACTCCCTCCTGCGGTAAGTATCCGTCGTCGCTTTCGTCTAATCTTACGATGTCTGCGGGACAATCTGAATCCGCTATCTGCCATTGGGATAGCGGCAATTTGCAACCTTCATTCGCGAATAAAAACATTATTTGTACGCTAAAGAAAAATTCTAATTAAAAACGGACGAAGCAGAAAAATCTTGTAAGCGTGTTCAAATATTCTGGTTATTATAATAGGAATTCTGATTGTTATAAGTTATAAAGTTTATTGAGTTCTATTATAATAACTAGAATTTCTGTTATAATAATCAAAATATTTAAACAATCTTACAAGATTCGTCGGTTTTTAATCAGAATTTTTTTTTCAGTGCCTCAACAATATTGAATGGCAGAAAAAACTGTTCTTTTAATAATCTATTTCAAACTCTGTAAAAAAGATTTTGTAATTTCTGCAATTATTGATTAATTAACTATTATTATATTCAATGCTATTGATTAAATCCATCAAGAAATGATAGATTTAATGATTCTATTTTGTTGTTCTTAAATGTCTTAAAAGGATGAGGTACACTAAACATTTGCATTAGATATTTTCTGAAAGTTATCACAACAACAATGTTTGAAGGACATTTACGAACGCTAGAAAGGGACACACTATCGGAAGGATACGATCAATAGGATGCCTAGAATTTCTCTGGTATAATAATCGGTGTTTCTACCGTAAATCTTTAGGTTCTTTATCTGCATTTTTTCTTCGCGTAGGTGGATGCCAATGAACGTGACTAGAAGACCGACCTACGACACGCCCTTCGTCCGGAAATACTTTTTTTCGATAAATGACGCGCCCAAACAATTTCGTCGATTAACTCTTTGTTCTCCATCGAATGTTGGGTAATCCTACTCGTTTCGCTTTCTTACGTTGTCGCCATTATTACGACAGACAACAATGGCAAGTCTAAGTCTAATGGAAAATTAGTCTTAAGAATTGCCATAAGTGCAAGAAAGTTGTCGAACTAATTCTTCGTAATAGCGTCAAATAATACGCGTCGACAACAAGAGAAGAATTAAAGATTAGTATCGTGGAGCCTTCAGCTTAAAATGCTCGCGAATTTGTGCAATATATCTCGCGTAATGTATCTCGATCGTAATACGCGATAATCCATAAAGACAAGCAGAATTTTGTATTGTACTGCGTTTGGATAGCTGGGAAATAACATTACAATTTATGAGTCTCATATTTCTTGGATGCTGTAAAAATCTCGCGGCACATCATTGGAGTGAAAGCTCCGTTTTTCACGGGATAAAATTTGCATCAAGAATGCAGTTATCCCATCAGTAAAATGATTTGATGATGTTCAATAATATCGCGATTGTTAAAATCTGCAGAATGTTTTATATTTTCTCATTTTTCGATTCCATCAATGAACCAGGAATGTTAAGCGGAACGGATTTTTAAATTAATCTTGTAATATTTCGTATCGATTACATCAGATACTAAAATCACTTTTACAGGAAATATTATAGAAATATTTCTCGCGATTTGAAACAGATAATTGGCAGTAAAATTTATGATATTATAACAGGTCGCACTTAACTTTTCATTACAATTTTTTATTAGAGTCTCCAGTTTTTATGTATAATCTAACTTTTTTTAATCTGAGATTCATTAAGAAACTAAAGAAGCAAAGATGAGTAAAGGCAAATTATGCCTGGTTTTGCGAATTGTACGGATGTTACAAATGATGATCTTCTCTAACCGTATAATGATTTTCACGCCAGTCATAGTGAGTCACTATAAATTCATGGTCATTCCATTTGTCTATGCCGACAAAGCTCTCTACGCGTGAGATTTTTCCACGAACGCGTTACGAAGTACTGACTCATCAGCAAACCTCGCGAATTGCTTTAATTTTATTTTAAAGCAGCCAAGCGCATCGCCATTGCGCCAATAATTATATTATTTGAAAATGTTAATTGTTCCAATTGCGGAAGAGGTCATAAAGTTTCTAAACGAAAACTCGCGCGAGGCTCAGCGATCGGGCGAGGTTTCGAAAGGCACACCATTAATTCGACGATTGCTCAAGAAATCTGTAATATACGAATTTTTGAAGAAGGCAACATACACACAACATATGTTTCCACAGTTTACAATGCCAAACATCTGCTGTTCAAATTTTCTCTCCACGAATCTGAGTTTTCTGGTCGAAAAAGTACATTCTTAGGAAGCTCTCGAGCGAGAAACGCCAAGCTGAACACCCTTGAGAATCGAGGACTCTCCGAAAGAAGATAGCGATGTTCGCTCTCACGGTCCATTAAGCTCCAGAAAGCGAGCGTGTCGCGCTCATACGTGTGAATGATCCATAAATAAAGCGGTCGTTTCTAAACCCGCATCCTGCTGTTTCTGAGAGCTTCTCGGACAAACGTATCGGGCGATTACTTGGAACGTGCCGTGAAAGTCTGTGCATTTAATTCAAAAGTCGCCGTTTTAATTTCTTCACTGATGTACAATGAGATACGTCGTTTCTACAATTAATTTCTCCTACATTTATTTATTATCGGTGTACTATGAAATAGTGACAAGAGCTACGATTTCTCACAGGTATGCGCGGCGAAATATACAGAGGTAGAAGTTTAATGTGGTTTATGGGAACTTGTGGAAGAGCAACAAGTAGACAAAACTAATCTGTGTCGCATTTCTCATGCGTGCAAAGCTCCTTATCTTGGCGTTACGAGCAGGAAAAAAGGAAAGTCGAGCGACACTCTGCCGTGCAATTGCAGAAGAACAATGACGCGTCGTATTGTATCGCAACTCTCTCTTTCCGCGGAAAAGCAACGTGCCTGTGCAAACACTAAAGAATGAACATTGAAGAAAAAAATTGTGTGTATGCGTGACTACTTTCGCAAGAATTAACCCTGGCATTACGAACGAGGGAGCAATATTCGTCTATTTCTAATATTAAGAATATCATTATTAAAATAACCTTACTGGAAAAAAATTCTGGTTAAAAACGAACGAATCAGAAAAATCTTGTAGGATTGATCAAATATTCTGATTATTATAAGTTATAAATTGAGTCCTATTATAATAACCAGAATTTCTACTACAATATTATCAGAATATTTGATCAATTCTGCAAGATTCATCCGTTTTTAACCAGAACTTTTTCCAGTATACTACATATAATAAATAAAAAAATATGAAAAATTATTATATGCAATTATTATAAAAAATTGTTATAGAGTTTGATTAAATTCGGATTATGCGATAAAATACAACTAGATATTCATTCATTCATTCATTCATTTACTAAATGCGTACGTACGTACATAGGTTCTTTTTTAGATTTTGTTCTTGGTACGTGAGTAACATCAGCAATCACCATGTCGAAAAGTGTCGGTACGGCGTTCCGTGAATACGTACAAGGACGGAGAACACCATGCACCGGTAGCAACTTAATGCACGTCGTTTCATCCCGCCCCTTGCGGTTGGCCCATGTCGCGTAAAACTCAGGAAGCCGTTTGTTCTTTTAGATTCTAAGATAGGACTCGAAATGCCTGTTCCATTCTTCTCTATCGAATGTCTACCGGGTGTTCCTTTCGAATCATTACACGTGTTGAAGCGACCGATTAATCATCGGTTACATTAATTAATTTCTGAACAAAAAACACGGAAGGGATGTGTAAAAATGCACCGGTGGAAACTATGACTGACAATGAGACAAAAACTGCAAAGCCGGATCGAGGCAGGAGAATCGTACGATGATTCTAGGATCGATGGTGGAATGGTTCCGAGGGAAATGCAAGGACCTAAACATCTCTTCGACATTTTCTTTTTGCCAGCCACTTTTTTCCGTTGCGCTCGGTCAACACAGGAGATCCTGTTCAACAGTTATTCATTTTTCACCTCATTCCTTCACGCTCCTCTGCCTCCTGTCAGTCCTGGCATGTCATCACGACCAAACAGGACCCCGCCTTTTTTTCTTTCTTGACGGCCGGTTGCGCCGCGCGTCCTCGGAAGCACCATGAATTATTTATTCGCGAGGTTCATTGGGAGGAACACCTTCGAATTCCGGTGAATGTCCTCGATTTTCCACGCAGCCGAGCCTCCCTTCGCCCTTTTACCCTTTCCCGCGCGCGTTGCAAGGACGAAGATTAGAATTTCATGGCTGCTGGTGATGAGCCGAGAAAAAAAAACCCCGGGAGAAGGTCGGCAATGCGCTTTCTCTGTAAGTCTCGCATAATGAGATTTGCAACCGCATAAAGGAAGAAATATTGCGAAATAAGATTATGCCTCTGACGAGAGCGATTACGCTTTTCACTTGGGTCAAAAATAACAAGAGTACTTTTATTGAATCTAAAATTTTTATATATGTTATTAGCCCGAAATTTTATTGAAAATATTTTTACATTGTATTTTAACAAAACTACATTGAAAAAAGATACATTAATCTCTTATTATGTCTGTATGTATGTCTATAGTAAATTGTAAATATTGTAAATTTTCTATTTTTCAATTCGGAGTTCTAGCGTAACTTCGTCAATAATTCAGGATGTAATAATAATTAAACGCTCGTGATTACAAATGTCATACATCATATTAGCGGAAGAAGCGTATGTTCGCGATGCGGCGCGAGAGGAAACGCGACGTGAAAGTGACCTGTAATGCGTACAGCATCGATTGGAGCAGAGCGAGCGGTGGACCAGGGCGGCTTGTCGCGCGGCTTCCGGTCTCGCGAACGAGATACCAGGAAACGGACGGAGTGCGTGCCGCGGCACACGCTCGCTGCCATGCAGCAAACCCACGAGCGCAGCGTAGCCAGGAACTACGGCGGAAAAACGGTCACCGTTACCGCTCCGTGCTACCGGAATTCGCGTACGGCCTCGTGTAACTGTTGCGACGTGACGGTGCCGAGCATCGCCAGCGGAGTGTGGTATGTCAGTCAGTGCGCGGCCACTGGCGTAGAACACACTCACTCACTCACTCACTCACTCGCCTTGCCAAATGCACCTGCCTGCGAGCGCTTTCCAGTCGGATGCCCGCCACATGGCGACCAGCGGAGTTTACTCTGTCACGATTGATTCACGGCGCCTCCGTGTAAATAGTTAAATACTGTGTTTCCAGAATTCGCGATCGCATGACCGATACGAAACGCACTTTTCCTTACATCAGAGAGATTATACAAATATTCAATCGCAAAGAGAGAGAGAGAGAGAGAGAGAGAGAGAGAACAAAACCAAGTCTGTACTTGTTATATAACATAATTAAAATCGATCTCCGTTTATTAAAAATCCATTATTTAATTTGACAATGAATTTAAATTATTTAGCAAATTTTGTTTACGTTAGATACAAATGTATTCATAAAAGTGATATGAATGCAAAATTGATTTGATCATCACACAAGCATTGAGAGAAAAATATAGTTACTTTTGGCTTCAACCATAATTTTCGAATATTTCTAACACGAAATATGATTAACTTAACTATATGCATCATTATATTAACCGTAATTATCGTTAGAAATATTCGAAAATTGTAGTTGAGGCCAAAAGTAACTATATTTTTCTCTCAATTTGTGATTCAATAAATGTTTCATCGCGTGTATCTCTTTTCCCCTCCTGTCAGGATTAAACCAATAATTCTGCGACAGAATGTCATGTATAGATCGCGAGACAGGCGTATGCGAAACACCGCAAACATGCAGAAGTGGCTCACATTGTCTCGTCTGGCGAAACAAACGGTTCGTTAGCAGTAATTACAAGGCAAACCCGTTAGCGGCGCGTAGGAGGGAGCGTTTTTCTTTCAGGAGCGTATTCGCAAACCACATGTACTCGCAATACGCGGTGAAATTCCGGGAGATCGTCGTGTTGTTTGCCTGCTCCGCGACGTGGAACGATTTTTGTCCCGTACGCAGCCCTTCGGGGCTTCGTTACAATCGTATTCAATTAGTCGCAGCCGTGATCGCTGAACTCGTAACCGCGTTATTCCGCTCGTTGTTTCAGCAAATTACCTGCCCGAAACATCCTTCTTGGAGAATCCAATTTTCTCCCGAGTGCGCTTCCAAGACATTCTCGCTGAAATGCATAATCGGCGATAAGCGGCACCGCGACAAAACAGCAGAGTTTTGGCCTGTAAACATAAATAATTCAAAGGGAGAGGGGGGAGGGGGGTTAGCGGCGCGAACTGGCCGAGAACACACGGAACACGCATCCCCTTCCTCGAGGCCATCGATCTTCTCATGTAAATCAAGCATTCGTCTTCGTGCGAGTCATTTATTATTATCTCGCTCTTTACATCGCTCTTCGCCTTCCTTCTTTCCACCCTACCTCCCTTTCACTCCGGCCTTTCCATCCCCCTCGCGCGATGTGCCGGACAATGCGGCACCGCGCCCATAAGCTTTTTGTGTGCATTTTGGACGCGCGCGCAGGCATGACTTTGCGGCCTTTCTTCGTGAGACACCTTGCACCACGAAGATCCGTTCCCTCGCTAGCATCCCGTTTTAGCCGCCGCGGTCTTTTACGTGCCTTTACCACCCGTCGCGTGGTCCGGTCGAGATTTTAAATCCGCTACAATACAAATAAACAGACGGAAGTTTCGCGCAATCTCTCTTTCGTTTGCAGATTTAATTTCACAGCTTAGACAATTCGCACCTCGAGCGAGAGACACTACGTGTACGACACTTTCGTACGACATGACAAGTCTCTTTCACGCCACGGCTTTAGACGCGTTTCTCGCGCGCGATATATGCGCGCGATGGAAATTTCTCAAACAGGATACAAAACTTTGTTAGTTGTCGGATGACAAAGGCTATTGTCAATCTCCGAGCGTTGCCGCACAATGGCGGCCGAGAGAAATAGTCGTTCGATGTCAATGACTGACGAAGAAAGAAGTTTACATCAAACAAAGTCGTTGTGCATCAACATGAAAATACATCGGCGTGAAAAAGCCGTAAGAAAGCGTTCATTTCTGCCGACAGAAACGTCATATCGTATCGTATCTTGCTTTCAATTTATAACTTCGACGCCTTTATTTCGGTCTTGCGTTATCTCCAGCGCTTCTCCCCCATTAATCTGCACGGTCAGAAATTTCTCTTGCGCGCCGCGCGCGACATCGCCACTTCTTCCTCCTCTCTCTCTATCGTCTTTTGTTCATGCGTTACGTTGATAAAGCTATATATATATAAAAACATCGGGAGGAAGAAAGCGGAATGAGAGCTGGCGTGCAAGAAAGGGTGCGAGCGTGTCTGCACGAGATGAAGAAACGAAGAGAGATAGCGGGGGGCAACTGGAAGAGCAACGGGCGTGTGAAAACAGAGGAAGCATTCATGAGTGCGACACGTGTTTCCATGGTGGCTTTTTCATATCGTCTCTCTCGACTGGGCATTTCTCGAGACGCAAAGCAGCTTAATTAAACGCGAAATTTCTCCGCAAACGAACCGGGAAGTCACCACGAGAAAATTTCCATCGTAGAAAAGCCGTGGCGAGGCTGTGCATCTTCGGGCTGGCGAAAGCTACTTTCAGAATATCGTCTATATAAATACTTGACGAAAGAATATCGTAAACTTGACAAAAATTTCACATAAAACGACAGCAGGCTATAGAAAATATAAACGAAAAATTTATAAAAGTTATTTTATACATGTAACGTTAGATTATAGATTTTGTTTGTAATAAATGAGTGTCGAGAAACAATTTATTAAATAGCAATTTTAGCATCTGCGAGATTCGATCTCGTAAGCACTTTTGACAAATGGTATGATGATAAATCGCGGCAATCCTTGAATTAACTTTTTGCTGTCAGTCGAACGTGATGAGATTCGAAGCGAAATGATGACGCGACGAAACACGAACAGGGAGAGGTGTAGAATGATTGAAAGACGGACAACAAGGAAAGGACATTCTGTGTTAGCGAATCCATTGTGCAAATTGTAGGTACGTGGAAAAACGTGCATTTTTCTGACCTAACGGCACTGCCCTGTTAATAAAAATTATACCCACGATGACTTGACAATAAGATTCAATTGATACGTGAGTTCGCAAATAAAGATTTGTAGAATTTCAAGGTCTGGCGAGAAAACCGAAAAAATTGGGGCTGGGCCAATTTCCAACGGTTAGGACATTATTTATTTTTATTATTGATGAGCACAAAGGAGCTTTCAGAATCCCCTAAACAGTATGACAAAAGAAAAGGTATTAGGGACAATAATTCTGTTTATCCTAGAAATTATCACGACCCACTGTTACAAATTCCAGAATAAGCGCATTTTATTTAAACTCGAACTGAGAATCATTCAGTTATATTAACGCTTAACTTTATACAATATATTTTCTGATTATTATCGCAAAACAAAATTTAAATGGAAAATTAGCATTACTTCAGTTTTAATTACTCTTTTTTTTAATTATAGAGATATTCTATTTATTGCAAATTATTGCATTGTCGCGAATAAATGTAAAAATAAATCCGGCCTATTATAGCGTGAATTTTTCTGTGAAAGTTTTCTGTAAAGACAGAATTAAAAATCAATATTAAAAATTGGCGTTAAAAATTACAATATAAAGAGATAATAACAATTACAAGGCTTTTTCTTTCCTTTCTCTTACTTTTTCTTTCACACGTATTATCTTATAAAAAAAAAGTTGTTTTTCTGCGCACCAATTCTTTACTTGGCACAGGAAGCTTACGTTACAGCAATTCGCGTCAAGTACTTACGTTCAAATTCGAACCGGTAAGATTTTTCTTTCGCCGACCGATCGATCGTGCGACCGAGTCGATTCGCCGCCTTTTTCTTTGCGCGCACAAAACGAGTGCATTATGCTTAGCGAAACAATACCGTAAAGCTCCTGCAGAGCTCTCACGTGCGGCAGGACATTGGAGGACAGCTGGCCGGGAGCCTGAGAGGCCTCCTGCGACAAGTGCTGTGATCGGCAGTCGATTGTTCTCGCGGCGATCAATACGGCCGTGTATCGGAGACGCTGGTTCAATTCAAATGGTTTGAAAATGTCACTGGTTGATTGTAATAACTTTCCTGCAGCGATTGCATCGCACAAGATAATATATGGTTTATCGAAGTCCAGCATTTTGTAATAATTATTTTAATAGAGAGACGTAAGTACGACTCGTTCTCGATGGGAACTTTAAGAGGCTATTAAATGCATTATGGAGAGTGTCGTGTATGCGGGTGAAATTTAATATCCCTTTTGGAGAACCTATCAAATTTTCTAACAGCCTCACACATGCTCTTTACGTTTGAGAAGCTGAGTGCTATGTATGTAACTATTTTTTTTCTGACCTTTATTTTATTTTTAGCGCAAACGGATTATTCATAATTACCGCTTGATGATGCAATGGCAATTCGGTGAGGTCGAATGCGAACTTGTATGTTCAAACGCATTACGTGCAGATTTGCTTGCGGGGTCGCTTATGCAACGAGACACAGTTAGTCCGTTAATTAAGGAAGTGGCGCTTTATTGTTTCTTTGTTCGCGTCATTTACGCGTGCCGAAGTATATGCAAATGAAAATACGCGGAGACTCCTCTGTTTGTTTAGTCTCCTGATCAATAGTGTCTCGAGTTTATTTGTGAACAAAAATGTTTAGTTATTGTGATGAATTTTGTAATGATAAAATAAACAAAGTTATTTAATCCGTAAAATATTAAATGCGTTTTTAATTATCTTAACATTAATAAATGTTTACGAATCTGGATGGATTTCTGTATCGTTATTTAAAAATTCATAATTTATTTTTTTTAATGTAATTCAATATGTAATGTATAAGATTTTTCAACAGAGAATTTAATTTTTATTATCTAATATTATTCTAATTATAACTTGTAACTTCGAAGAAATCATCAATTATCTTATTTTAAGCTCTGTCATTTGTGGCTGGAATAATCATGGCGTATACCTAATAGTACATTCCGAACAGATCATCCTATATTGCATAATACAATATAATCGAAGGATCATTACGACATTACAATGGGAGTTGCAGGGACGCATTTTCGACGATCTGTAGAATCGTCTTGTTAACGGTTGTACCAACTGCCCTCATGTGCGCCCTTTGGCACGATTGCGCCGATACCGATAATTTGTCAGGCATATCGTCGCTGGGAAGCGAACGAAGAGCGTGGCGATGCATACGTTACGCCAATGAAGAAGCCCCGTTTGCCGAGCCTTTCGACACGGTCATTTTCCGACCGGTAAATTTCCATACAAACTGCGCGAGCCATTTCTGCCCAGTACTCACGCACTCTCGCGAGGGTCTCGAAATAAATTGACTTTCACAGCCCGTATCGTAGCCCTTTCATAAATTAAGTGTGTCGCCTGCAGCGATTATGATTCTTTCAACGTCCGCGTCTTTCCGTCGTAAAAGGGAAGCGTTTGCATCTTTCTGTGAGCGTCAGAGAGACGACGTCGTACCCCAATATTACGGTAATCCATTTCACGGTATCGTCCTTCCGATCACCAAAAACACCTTTTTTTCGCCCGCAGAACGAACGGCCCTCGCTTTCCCATAGAGCAGTCGGAGAAAGGTCGGGAGGTGCCTAGCCGGATAAATCAATTTTCCGCGATATGAAAAGCGGGTAGCCGCCAACTGGTCGCGGCCGCCCGTCTCTTCTCGAGCCGGGAGACCCTCCTCTCGAGGCTACCCTCGGGGCATCTCATCCGAAGACTCCGGACGGCGAAGCCCTCGAAAAAAGACGGATCTTCCTCATGGTGTCGAGGTGTCGCGCGTGAGAAAGGGGTGCGAGAAAGCTCGTCTTGTCTCTGTAGTTGCCGCTGCTGCACGCTATGGTGCCTCTGAGGCTCTTTTGTCAGTGATTATGGTTTTCTGTCGCCTGTATGCTCCGTCTTTGCATCCGTGCAAGGAGGAAGGAAGGAAAGGAGGCGCGCACACACACGGGAGGTGTACGGCGGAACGCGACACGGACGGCAGGCCTATAAAGGTAGAAACCTGATTCCGTTTTTCCATCCCCTCTTCTCTCTCTCTCTCTCTCTCTCTCTCTCTCTCTCTCTCTCTCTCTCCGGATTCCTCGTATGCAGTCTGTTCTCCCTCTCTCTCTCTCTCTCTCTATTTCGCGCGCGTACTCGTTCACTCGCTCATCCCTCGACTTCAGTGTCGCCGTTTTTCTGTCTCTCCTCTCCCGGCCGCGTGACAACGACCCGGAGCTAAGTAAACATCATCGTTGGACTCTAATGGAAATCGAATCGAGCCGCGACGACACGACACGATGCAACGCGAGCTTCCGCAGCGCGCGCGAACCGAACGGCGCCGTCGTGGAAGACCGGTTCCACGTTTAGCCTGTGAACCCTTTTCTTTTCTTTTAGGAATTACTCGACCAAAATGTTCTCCGTTTCTCTCTCTCTCTTTCTTTCAACCAGCCTCTTGGCTCCACGACACGACATTAAAAAGCTCGCGGACCGGAAAGGGGTGCGTGCTTGTTTGCTTTCACGTGAAAGCCAAACCTCTGCTTTGTGCCGAATTCCTTTCATCACCGATGGCAAACGAGGATAAATTGTTGGCGCCATTGTAAACGACTTCGGTTTACCACTGCGGTCCTGTAATCGCGTTAAATAACTTCTCGTTGAGATCCAATCGATCGTGACAACAACAAGGAGGGAGGGAACCCGCGAAGGAAATCCGCGCTTGTCCATTTAATTGCATTCGGAAGAGAGGGGCAAAATAGAGAGGAGAAAAAAACAGATTTTTCCTCTCGCACGAAGGATTTCTCGTCGTTCGACAAAGGAAGGCCCCTTAACCCGATTGCTTGACGACTCAATCCCAGCACGACCCCACAATGCGAGAGCAGATCGAGATAACATTGTCGCACGATTTTTCGTGACGACCATTGTGACGCACAGCTGGCCGAAGGGTTGCACCGCCATTACGGCGATTTTGTCCCTTGATTCCAGATGGGTCGACCCTCCAAGGAGATACACAGACGGCTTCGTAACTCTTTCCTTTGGAAATTAATTGTTGCCCACCAGTCCCGCCGCGGCTGGGGTAGCGCCTATGCGAACCCCCGAAGTGCTTCTTATCGCGTCGCGTCGGCCGGTCCACGAAGCAATCCGGGCGGACGGAAAAACGAGTTTTCACTCGCGAAACGCGATCGATCTGCGCGATTTCTGCAGAAACGATTTTTCACCGTGCGATTCTTCGCGCGCCAGCCTTTCGCGACTTTTTCTCCTTTTATCCTTTGCTGGAGGGTACAACGTAGGGTGTAATACGATATGGGGATTATGTCGCGCCTCGACGGCACCTAATTGAACCCGAGGTACCGGATGTTGTATATGTTGTGACCGTTAGTCGACCAATTCCCGAACGACTTCATTCATCTGCTTTTTACAATGAGCTACCTCGTTGCAACGGAACACAATACGCATGCCGTGAAATAATTGTTTATTACTTGCTTCGCTACATTTACTTGATAAAGACAATTAAATTCGATTTGGTTACAAATATTCAAATTACGTAATTTTATACAAAACTGTAGATATATTGAGAGAGAAATATAGCTACTTTTGGATCCAACCTTAATAATTAATAATATTTCTAACACGAAATTTAATTAACTTAACTATATGCATCATTATGTTAACTACAATTATCATTAGAAATATTATAAAATTGTGGTTGGGTCCAAAAATAATATTATATTTCTCTCTGTGTAGATCTTGCATATTTCTGCAATATTACAATAATTTTTGCTTTACGCGTAATACCCATTACAGCACATCTCATCACATCACGTTGTAGTAATAACAATCGATAGCCTTAGAAGATGGTTTATATCGAAAGGTATAAAAATATCGCGGAGTCTGGGTCGGCAGGGGAAAGTAAACGGCTTCCCGTGGGCGTGCAAGATTTCCCTTTCGAACGCCACGATTGAATTTTTATTCAAAGGTTACCGTCGTACATTTCGTTACGACGGCAAAAGGGTTGATACGGCCTTGTCGAATCGTCTCCGAGCACCTTTTCTCGCACGGGGGTCGAACTCCGGCAACAGCTGGCGTCACTAACGTCGCGTGACTATCACCTATTGTAGGGGTGTCGCGTACGTTATTTGGATTACGAAACACCCCGGAGGTTGCTGACCTCGGCGTGACGCTGGCGCGTTCACAAGAAGGAATATTTTCCGTCAAAGCTATCGGCTTCGACGGTAAATACCGGTGCGCCGCGCCGCCGCTTGCAAGCTGCGAAAGCCAGCACGCGCGACACGAGCATAAGTGCCAACACACACGTGCACCGTGCAGGATATTTTTCCAGGACAACGCAAGCCGGGAAGACCAGTTTCTGCGGCCGATTCTGGTTCTCTCTCGAGAGGAAGGGCCAAGGTGGACGCAACTTCCGACGGCGGCGACCATTTATTTTGACAGTGAGGATAGGGAACGAGTGTGATCTAGCTCGTTGACGCGTCTACAGCGTAAATAACCGCGATGAAAGAAAGCGCGGAAGCGAAAGAGATTTCGAGAGACGTCAGAGGAGTTAGAAAGGAATAAATGCGATACGATTATGATCTTCTCTCTTTCACATTGTATAATATACCTGATTTATCAAAACATTTTCTAGGTGAAGGAGGGGAGGAGGGGAGAGAAGCAGGGAAATATGATTAATGAAATGCTCGTGAAAATATCGGAGTATTGCGTTGTTATACCTTCGCAAGGAGTGTAGTCTCGAGCGCGATATCGGATTAACTGACACGTTATATCCCGGTACTCGTAACGAGAATTAATGGATTCGAGCGCAATCGGATAGTTCTGGGTCAGCGCGATGCATATAATGAGAAATCAAGAAGGCTACGTAATAATCGAGATAACGTTAACGCACATGGGATTTAATAACCGGCGGAGCGCGCAATTCAATCTAGGTCGAAAGTCGATTTTCTCGAAAATCATGCGCTGTACGAAAGAGGAAGCCGCTCGAAGATCGGAGATCCGATTAGTCCGCCTATGTTCCGAAATCCGATCCAGTGATTTCGAAGCGCTTGAAAAGCGCCCAACGGAAACGCCACCCGCCGCGCGTCGCATAAAGCCAAGAAGCGTAAAGAGCGGAATGAAACTTCGATCGCAATCGTGCGATTACGATTCGATGTAACGCGCCTAACTCTATAATTACGTCGTTACCGCTCCCATGGGTTCAGCGGGGCTCTTTCGTGCGTGTCCGTCTAAGCAGAAACGTCGTGAGATCCCTTTTACCGGCTCTTTCCGGCACGGAAGAAAATGCCATTTGATTCTAGACAGTCTTAAATCATACACTGAGAGAAAAATATAGTTACTTTTGGTCTCAACCATAATTTTATAATATTTCTAACACGAAATATTATATATAATATTAATTTAACTATATGCATTATTATGTCAACCATAATTATCGTTAGGTAATATTATAAAATTATGGTTGAGGCCAAAAGTAACTATATTTTTCTCTCACAAATTTAGATGTTTTGTTACTCGCAAATTATGGAATATATTATGGAATTCTAAAGCCGTTTTTAAGTATATATTTTAAGTATATAGAATTGCAAGTTATTATTACAATTAAATAGAACAAAAGGATTTTTGCAGCTATCATGTTATACGCAAGAGGAACTAGACGAGAGGAAGAGCAAAATAAGCGTACGGAAAACGAACTCGTGTGTGTAACGATATGCGTGCGGGTACTCGTATAACCGTTTCACTTATCAATGCACTGAGATATCTGGCTAACCCACAAACAAAAAATAAAACGACGGATTCCAACGATGCAGCGAGAAGGTTTATAAGAATCTCGATTGACATTGATAAAGACGTCCCTCGCGCGCGTCTTTTAACACAGTCATATGTTACGTGTGCCTCGTATGATTCAAAGAGAAATTGCACTCATTACTTGCGAAATCATTTTCTGCCGTTTCGCGAGACATGAGTATAGATATGCGGATGTTACTTAAGTGTTCTGATTTTTTCATGATTAATAGGATATGTATATTTCATTCTAATTTGGATGTAAAAATAATTTTTTATATTTTTTTGTTTGATAGTAATTCCGTTATATATCATTTTCACATATTAATTTCTCAATTGAAAAATATGTTACGTATTTTCTGTTATCAATCGATTTTTTTCAGCAGACTACGCTGAAAAAAATTCTGGTTAAAAACTCAATAAATAAATCTTAATACTTTATAACTTATAAACTATTGAGTTTTATTGCCAGAATTTCTATTATAATAATTTGATAACGCTTACAAGATTTTCTGATTTATAAGTTATAAAATATTGAGTTTTTATAGTAACTAGAATTTCTATTTTATAATAACAAGAATATTTGATGAATTCCTACAAGATTTTCTGATTCTTCCGTTTTTAACTAGAATTTTTTCTCATTGCAGCAAACTAGTCCTGCGGTTATTATTTTCTTGTTCCGCTGAAAGTAGAGTATCGATCAAACGAAGATAACGATTATGCTAGATGTACGGGCGCCTTGGCGAAATTCTCAAAGTGCGCGGTGCCAATCGGATAAGAATCCCGCAGGAGAAAGGGGCATAGAAATATCGGCTGCCGAGAGAGACCTAAACGGAGCGGCGCGGCGGCGGCCACGGAGAACACTGGGTCACAGCAAACGGTGCAACGCCCTGACGTACGCCCGTCCTCGTCCGATTCGACTTACGCGCTGCAGTGTCCTTTCTCGCACGCTCGTCTCGCGTGTATCATCGATTCACCGCTCGCTGTCGTTCTCGCGACCGCGAGAATAGCGTAGGTCTGTCTCTCCCGCCGCCAGCCACGACTATATCTCGCCTGCAATGTCGACTTCCGTCTCATGAATACCGAGCTACTGTCGTGCCGTTGCTGCCTCTCGGTGTGCCACAGTGTCTCGTTTTCTCTCTCGCATCCCAGAGGACCGTTTTCTCTTTTTCCCAGGTAGCAGTTTTCCAAACTGCACCGGTCAGCTGCTCTCCCACATCTGGCTTCTGGGTTGACGATGCACCTCCCGTGGAGGAAGCAGATGTGAAAATTCCAAAGTGAAAGCTTACGAATCGTGTTACTAAATTATCGGTCACTTTTCACTTGTTGAATTTCGAATATAAATCGTGCGACGCGATCGCTCGCGGCTACCTCTGGTCAATTAAGTGAAAACAATCGGGATCGTCATCCGGGATGTTCAGGAGGTCATCGAATTGTTGTTGTCGTATACAAAGTGCCTGTGAACATCTCTCGAGGTCTGCCGGATTTCTTTCATTGTTTCTTTTTCTCTCTCTCTTTTTTTTTAATTAGATACTTTCCAGAACCAGATGCTCTCTCGTCTCTCTCTTTTCCTCCCGACGAATTGAAGCCTTCTTTGTTTTATCAACTTGAGCTGCCCAGCTTTTTTCCGTCTCTTTCTCTCTCATTCCCACATATGTTTGCCACTGTCGCTCGATCGAATAGAATGAAAGAACACGAGTCGTTCCTGTAGCTGACATACGGGGACAGGGGGGAGGACCATTTCCTGTCCGACGCCGACATTATTCTCGTCAGTTGTTCGGGACGGAGATAGCGAGATTATTTCGACCCTTCTCTCGCGCATTATTCTTACCGCTTGAGTTTGGACGCACGCTATTCTTCTGTTTCATCCCCTTTATCGTCGCTTTATTATCTGGTCATTATCGAACCGACGCTCCGCTTACGCCGCATCGTACTTCATCTGCATAGTTGACCGGACGTGCAATATTACACAATATTAAGGTCTGGAGTACTTTAAAATGTAGTTCCTAAAATTGAACAACACTCTGATTCAAGTCTGGTTTCTCTCGTCGTTTCGTTGAAGCGATTTTCTTTCTTCGCCATCTGTTGATGACACGTTGATGCTCTCTCTTACGGTCCTCTTCACGATGTGACACAGCGCGGAGGGCATCTAATTACACCCACTTGAGAGACCAGCATTCCCCTCATCAAGCGGCGCTAATTAATTTGTGTGCGAGAAACCGACGATGAGACACGTGCGCCCAGAAAAAAGTATCTTAGTGTCATCGCACTTACAATCCGAGAGAGATCGTCAGGATGACGCTGAAAACTGCGAACCGGAGATACTTTTTTACCAAATCATTCAAATGACGAATCGACTGCTATTGCCATTGAATACTCGTATTTCAATTTTTATAAAGAGAGATCAATAATATGTGTAAAACTACTTGGAAAAATTATGAGAAAATACGCGATAACCACGACGGCAGATCCTGAATCAGGCAGGTACGGCAGTGCAAAACATTTTCACAACCGCTTTTCTCCGGCAGGACTGGTTGCGCGAATCGGGGAAGCAAAACCCGGTTCGAGGCAATGCAGCGATCGTAGAAATCCAGCTTGAAACGCGATTTCGCTGTAACGTCCGAGGACGAAGAAAAAAGTCTCGGGACTTGCAATTGTCAGAATGACGATGTTTTATTTGAACGGTGATATCAATCGAGTGATAGCGATCACAAATGATCCGCGCTAGTATCTTAAAGATTACTCGAGAAAAAATCCAAGTAATGCGCAGAATATTCTGTTATCTTATTTTATTTATTTTGTTATCTTATCTCATTTTGTTATTAAAAAAAAATGTAAAAGGATCTAACTTTTTATATACACTATAATTATCACGAGTGACGCTCGACGATCGGAACTCCGTAACGAACGTCGTATAACTCCGGATGTGTTATCGCCCGCAGGCGTGATAAGAAGTGAGGCAGTGCAACAAGATACCGGGCACGTATACGCATCGCTCGGGCGCGCATACGACGCGCAGAAACGTGCGCGCGGTGCCGACGCGCGTTGATCTTGAAGAGCGGTATCACTACCGAGAGAAAATAACATCGTTCAACGGGCGAACTTGATTTTTCCACGTCCGATCGGCGTGACGGCGATTTATAGCTGTGACTCGTAAATGGCACGAATGGCAGTCCGCCGCGACGCGGATGCCGAATACACACGTAGAAGACGAGGAGCGTGCACTTAGTGAAAGGCAACGCGCGTCTTCCGTGGCCGAGATTTGAGTCCGGACTCCGGCGCCGAGCCTAAGCCAAGTCACGAACCCCCGGGTGTCGCGGTCGCTTCGTTCGATCCGCCCGAGCGGAACACCCGGTATACGCGCGCGCGCGCGCGATTATTCGCGATTTATTATTCGTGCTCGTGCGAGGAGCGGTCGGCTGTCGTTGTAATTTGTTTAGACTCGTGACGCAGGCTCTCTCTCTCTCTCTCTTTCTCTTTCTTCCGATCTGTCGGGCACGTCGACAGAAATGATCCTCTTTCGCCTCCCTTAGCTCAATTGAGCCTTTTTAACCGCAAGGCCCGCGCGTCTTTGCATCACGACGCGCAAGCTCAATTTCGTCCTCTGAATAGCGATACTTAGGGGATTACTTCACGAAACGTGTAATGCCAGCCAGGGATTTCTCAGGAGGATTCTCAAGTATCAAAAGGATTCCTAGAGAATCGCAGAAACTCGAATATACGGATAGGGTCCGACTTTATCTACATGTGTATATCTTAATCCCCGGTCGCGGCGAGTTCCTCGTGAATGGCACTTGTGGACCGTGCTTAATTCGGCACTGTGACCCTAATTTAAGTCGTCCGGACGTCGGAGAAGAGAAAAAGAGAAAGAGAGGAAGAAAGAGAGATGGTCGTTGCGCAAAAAAAAAAAGCGAAGCGGAGCGCGAACCAAACGGATATGTACGGATTTCGTTTCTCTCGCAAATATCTTCGAAACCGCCGAATCGAATACGACGAATCACCCAAGACCAACGGTGAAAAGAGAGGCCGCCGTGTATTCAACACCTTGAAATCCAGTTTCCCGCTGTCACACGCTGAAGAACGAGAAATGTGAAACTCGCGTTGCCGTTCAGGTCGACAGCAGCAACGCGAGCGTCTTGTGGATTTTTTCAAGGATCCCATTGGCTACTTACATGGCGACAGTGGCCCCTTCGTATTACAAAGAGCTCCTTTATGTCTCTCACCGAGGCTCGACTCTTATTTCGCGAAAATTACGAACCGAGTCGGAGACGAGAAAGAAGAGGGGGAGACGAAAAGGGATGGCGCGCGCGAGAATTTTCATTAACTCTCGAGTCTCGAGAGATATTTTCTTATTAGTCGCGAGACGAGAGTTATCGAAATGATTTCGACCGAGGCTAATTAAAGCTTACATAACGTACCGTTCTTTCTGCAGACACATAAGTACGTTATTTCTCGTGCCACTTCGTGCCGGGAGATAATTAACGAGCAAGCGTGTTACAGACGAAATTATAATATAAAGCCGCTATCGAGCAGGTATGCCTCGTTATACGCCGTTTCGCAATCACGGGGATTGGCGTGCGCCGCCGATGTCGTAACCGTTTGTCGAATGTGCAATGAAACGGAAAATCCGGTAAGTTTAATAAGGTTCCCGTTAGAAGAGAAAGGGTTGCTCTCTTGTCGGACGCACGAGCCGAATTCGCGGGGAGGAAAATCGAAGATATGCACACTGTTAAACTCGTAGTGTCAAATTATACTGAATTTGAGTCATTTTTAATTATTCCATGGATCGTCACTCAATATTTCATTAATTTTTACTAAAAGAAAAAATTTTGACCAACATGGAAGTTAAATTTCATAAATTAACATCATATAATTGAGTAAGGCTTACTCAATATGTCGCTAATTTGATCTCATTGTATTAGTCAAATTAACCGAATATTGAGTAGGAGCAGTGGTAATTCATAGGAGTTTACAGTGCAGGGATTCGGCACGGTCGTAAAAACCGGCGCGGTGATATGTCCGCCCGCTTTCTTTTTACTGTTTCTTGACCTGCCATAAACCGTGAGGAATTTAGGTATCTCTCGTTACGTATTAAACAAAAATCAACCTACCGCGTAATTTCGCGTCCGCTGCACGCGTAACAGAGAGAAAGAAATATTTTGTTTATTTTGACGAAACGCTCGTCAGTCGATTGAAGTACAATGTTTATTTTAGATGGTATCGCGCGCGATTGGATAATCTTATTACAACCAACGCCTATTTACTTGAAGCGTAGTTCGATAAACATTCGGCTCTGGTGTGGGGCATGCTGAACAATGATCTATTTTTGCGGCACTTCCGTGCGAAACGTCATCGTCATTTTCGGCGCTGCGTAATATGGGTTGAAGCTAACACGCCAATCTAAAATATCGTCATCTATATCATCAAGATGTATAACGCTGCTGCGATCAAGATTATTCGACAATGAATAATATCATAATTGCACAATGAAAAAATTCCAGTTAAAAACGGACGAATCAGAAAAATCTTGTAGGATTCTTATTATTATAAGTTATAAAGTATTGAGTTCTATTATAATAACCAGAATATTTGATCAAGCTTATAAGATTTTCTGAATTTTTTTCAGTGCAGTTATTATTCTCGATATTGCTCTCGATTTCCTAAGATTTAATTTGATGAATTTTGTGAAAATATTACGTATATTTTTGATATCCAAAAATACGCTTTTTCGCCTGCTAGAGAGCTTGTTTTCATGTTCCCCGCGGAGTAGATGGATGGCCACGTAAAGGTATCCCGTTACCACAGTAGCCCAGATACCGGATTACGGAACACGAATTGTCAATCGCATGCGAACGAGACGGGCTTCTAAAAGGCCTTTCAAATGTTGTGGTAAGACGTCTAGACAAACCTTATCGTCTGGTATTTGTACGAATTGGATCTACCTAGAAATTCCGATCATTGTGTTTGTGTTGCTTTAGAATTTTAGGAAAAGAGACATGTAAGGCCAAACTATTGAAGAAATTTCGTTCTCCGGGAGTCATATGTTGTAGTAAAAATTTAAAAAAATTTAACGATTCATGATTTACGATGCATTTAAGAAGTGCTAAAATATTTACATTTGTTTTTAAATGACACATATATATATATATATATATATTGCACTATTCGCATGAAATCAACGCGCCCTATTGTCGCTGTCCCATTAACATAATTGTTAACGGAGCCATAAGGCGTCGGCTCGGCTGATCGGCATAATAGAGTAAACAAGCTGGCGCTACCGAGCCACTTAATCTTCAATTGCCACGTTTGTGGGTTACATTACGAGGATTCTCACGTGATGTGGTTCGATGATAAACCGACACTTGCGAGCCTCTTACCGGGCATGAATCAATTTCGCGTTAATCGAACCGCGAGAGCGTCGATAAGACATTATTCAACGAAAGAGCGGTGAGGCGCATTCCTGCATCGTAGCGAGGAAGGAGATATCGACGAGATCGATAGTAGAGTCGAACTAGAGAGAGCGAGAGCTCCAGCCCAGATTTCAAGGAACGNCTCAGGCCGAGCGTTCGTTGTAGTCTCGATAAGGTTGCCCGTTTGTAACAACACGCTCCAATGAATCATAATATCGATAATAGCGCAATGCCGGCATGCCGAGCGGAGACCGTGAGATGAATGGCGTGAGTTTACATCTTCCGTTCGTCTATTTACAGAATGTAAACCCGGCGAGCCTGCCACAATGAAAATGACTTCTTCCTTGGATCCGGTATATCCTTCCGCTCGTCTCTCGAGCTCGAGGGAAGTCTCTGAAGGGACTGCGTTTTAAGCAAAACGACAAACTACGTTGCTCAATTTTGGCGGAGAAGATTTCGTTGACAAGTGTCTTCGCGTGCGTTAGAAATTAATTACAATAATTGGAAATGAATTATCATACAATTACCATTAATTACAATAATTACCGAATTGAAAATTAGTTGACAAAGAAGAGTTTCCCATTGTTGATTATGGCGGAAAGAAATGGTTTCGCGAAATGGACGTGCCGTGCCTCTTTATCGTAATCGCTAAATGAAATGTCCTAAATTAATGAGAAATTTGTGATTACCGGATGCCCATGGAAAGCTCTATTTTTTCGCTCAATTACTACGGTAATTAACCTATTTGATACGCTATCGCGGCGTCGTATAATGATCCGCCGCTAGTGCGGTGATGATAATTTTTTTAATTTAACGTTCAATATGTGTCCGAAGCTTTCCTTTCTTAATTTATATATATAT
>JAJVSH010000008.1:758109-811671 GCA_021460005.1 Tetramorium alpestre | reverse complement strand
ATATATATATAAATTAAGAAAGGAAAGCTTCGGACACATATTGAACGTTAAATTAAAAAAATTATCATCACCGCACTAGCGGCGGATCATTATACGACGCCGCGATAGCGTATCAAATAGGTTAATTACCGTAGTAATTGAGCGAAAAAATAGAGCTTTCCATGGGCATCCGGTAATCACAAATTTCTCATTAATTTAGGACATTTCATTTAGCGATTACGATAAAGAGGCACGGCACGTCCATTTCGCGAAACCATTTCTTTCCGCCATAATCAACAATGGGAAACTCTTCTTTGTCAACTAATTTTCAATTCGGTAATTATTGTAATTAATGGTAATTGTATGATAATTCATTTCCAATTATTGTAATTAATTTCTAACGCACGCGAAGACACTTGTCAACGAAATCTTCTCCGCCAAAATTGAGCAACGTAGTTTGTCGTTTTGCTTAAAACGCAGTCCCTTCAGAGACTTCCCTCGAGCTCGAGAGACGAGCGGAAGGATATACCGGATCCAAGGAAGAAGTCATTTTCATTGTGGCAGGCTCGCCGGGTTTACATTCTGTAAATAGACGAACGGAAGATGTAAACTCACGCCATTCATCTCACGGTCTCCGCTCGGCATGCCGGCATTGCGCTATTATCGATATTATGATTCATTGGAGCGTGTTGTTACAAACGGGCAACCTTATCGAGACTACAACGAACGCTCGGCCTGAGTCGTTCCTTGAAATCTGGGCTGGAGCTCTCGCTCTCTCTAGTTCGACTCTACTATCGATCTCGTCGATATCTCCTTCCTCGCTACGATGCAGGAATGCGCCTCACCGCTCTTTTGTTGAATAATGTCTTATCGACGCTCTCGCGGTTCGATTAACGCGAAATTGATTCATGCCCGGTAAGAGGCTCGCAAGTGTCGGTTTATCATCGAACCACATCACGTGAGAATCCTCGTAATGTAACCCACAAACGTGGCAATTGAAGATTAAGTGGCTCGGTAGCGCCAGCTTGTTTACTCTATTATGCCGATCAGCCGAGCCGACGCCTTATGGCTCCGTTAACAATTATGTTAATGGGACAGCGACAACAGGGCGCGTTGATTTCATGCGAATAGTGCAATATATATATATATATATAATTTAAAAAATATTCGAAAGAATTTATGTTTGTTATGGCCTCCAATCTTGTTTTCATTATTTTACCTGTATGTTTTAAGATGTTTATATTTTGGTAAATATGCATATTTATCGGATGATATTTGGCGATAAAAGATAAGCTCGAAGAAAGATTCCGAGAATAACAAATCTACCTTTAATTTTGGTCTCTTGCGGATCCAGGGGCGGTAATCGTGGGTGAGTCTGCTGTCCCGGTTGTTTCTTCAGCAGGACACCCACGACCTGCGGTGGTGGCATCATCATTCTCGCTCTTCCGAGAGCTTCCTCTCACTTTCGCAGCGTCAATTCGCGTCGCTGGTCATACCGATATCGCACTCACACGCACTCAATCGACGGAAAATTACTCTATCCTCGATCCTGCGTCTTCTTTCTTCCAACTTTGGAAGCAGCCAATGTTATACCTTGCACGAGAGACTTCCTAGCTTCTTTCGTTTTCGCTCGAAAATCAAAGATTCACACAGAATCTTGTCGAAGAAGCAGCTGCTGATCGTCCGCTAATCGTCTTTGTTGGCTGACAGGCTCGGCGCGCCGTAACGAGAGAGAAGAGAAAAAGAGAGAGACAGAGAGAAATGATGAAGACGCCGGCTGGGACCTCCTTTCCACTGACGATGCTCCTTCTGCGTGCCGCCTCGTTATCGTCTGCTTGCCACGCACTCGGCCGTCCTCCTTGTTGATCGCTTGTGCGTCGCCTGGTATTTTTTTCTTTTTAATTCGATCAGCGCGCAAACGTGACCCCGCGCATTCCCGGCGCGCCAAGAAGGACGCGAGCTCCGATTCGCGAGTTATTATCGTCGGGAGCAACACTCGTCGCGCGATGTTTGCGAGCCATTCGTTGACGAGTTCGTCAACGAGCTCGCCGGCTCGTGTGCCAATCGAATCCTCGTTCGAAGGCTTCAGCTACGCCGACGATCGGCGAGCGTTTCCGAACGTCTGACGAGATTAACGACAACTCGGCCGCTCCGATCTGCCATGGTTCCAGGCGAGAATTCGTCCCGCTTCTCTTTGCTTTCGTGCGCGACGAGAAAGAGGAAAAGGGAGAAAACGAGAAGAGACGTGTCCACCCGATCACGATCCAGCCGAAGGTAATCGTGTCACCTGTTACAACTCCCGAGATGCGCCGCGTGCGAGTTCCATCTTTCGAGGGCGCGACGTTGCGGAATCTGCCAAGTTTATCGCGACGTTGATAAGTCGTATCGGCGGTAACGTTAGACCGCGAGAGTCTTTCGATCGCGACTTTCAAGTCGAAAGCGCGACGCTCGTCTCCCGGCTGTTTTCCGCCGTGCACGGTGGATTAGTCGGCCGGAATGTAATCATCGATTTTAATCACGAGATAATCACGTAGTTGCGAGATCGGCGGATGCTAATACACTCCGCGTAAATATATATCACTATATATGTATATCCGAATTTCCGGTGCACGTATAGCAACTTCGCCGCTCCGAAATCAGTGGCGGGAAAAGCTAGGTCGACGACCCGCTTGTTCTTTAAATGTCACCTCCATCCTGCCGTCAACAATTCGTGATTTCTCTCAGAAGTCGAATTTCTCTCTCGCACGCGATTATTACGATGGCAAACAAACTTTTACGGGGGCTCGACACACTTTTGGTTCCTCGACACTCCGGTATTTAGGCGGAAGCCTGGCCGCCACCCTTCCCCCCCTGAACGCGGAACGTTATATCACTGTACCTCGTGTTGCGAAGGGATGTGATCGATCCCTCGCCAACCACCCCGGCGACCAGAACCCTGCACGCGCATTAACGCCGACTGGATAAACGCACGTCGAAACGGCAGCAATGTAACAGCTCGGTGCGCGCGCGGCGAACAACTGATCGCGGAACGAACACGGCCAACGAGAGAACCCATCGTGTACCCTACTCGCTTGCCCGATCCCCACTACTTACCATCTGCGTCAGTTATCTTTTTCTCTTCCCGAACCCGAGAAAGGGAGGGACAGAGAGAGTGAGGCACGTACAACCCTTGGAGACCTTTAATCGTGTTTACGCGTGGCAACCTTCAAGACAACATTGATATTTGTATATTTTTTTCGTCGTACGGCAATGATAAATACTGTCTCTTAGGAATTGTTTCACCAACTTCCTGAATTAAACCCGTAATCGTATAAAATCATTCTTGAAAAATGTTTAGGAAATTGATATTTTATCGAGAAATACAAATAAATAGTTTCTTGGTGAATAAAGTTTCATTGATACAGCTTCGTGGCTCGCTCATCTATTCTTACACTGAAAAAAAATATAATAAATTTCTATATAAATGTATAATAGAAATAAAATAGAAATTCTGATTATTGTAATAGAACTCAAATTTGATAACTTATAATAACCAGAATTTCTATTATATTAATTAGAATATTTGATCAATTCCTACAAGATTTTCTGATTCGTCTTTAATTAGATTTTTAGTGTATTAAATAACAAACGTTCTATTTTAGTTAGTACGAAGTTAGTTTTTAAGAGAATTCTATAGCATTGCTTTAGAACAGATGAATGATGGATACACGTATGCACACTTGTGTTTTATCTCGCACAGTTTTCTCGAGAATTACTTTTATAATTGATCACTGCACCAGTCACTTTTTACATTCGAAGAAAGTTTAAGCTGTCCTCACAAGCCAGTGTCATGCTCGAAACTGAAAAGTTAATCTTGTAGGAGAGATACTCTCTCTCTCTCTCTTTGCTTCTTGTTTATATGTTATATTTATAAATTTGACCTTGCCTATGAGAATCGTATTGTTTACAAAACTCTTCGAAACCTTATTATTATTTCGCTTTTAAGAAAGAGCAGCTGTCCTCGTATCTAAATTTTTCTAATATTGTTATTATACATTGAAAACAAATTCTGATTAAAAATGGACGAACCAGAAAATCTTGTAAGATTGATAAAATATTCTAATCCTATTCTAATATATTCTAATCCTATTATAATAAATTATAATTAGAATATTTAATTAATGCTACAAGATTTTTCTGATTCGTCCGTTTTTAATCAGAATTTTTTTCAGTGTATTAATAACTCGTTTCGCTTATCGTTCATTATAATATCGCCTATGCGATATTATATATCACGCAAGCGTCGGTTTGCCTTTCCATCGACAGGAAGGATACGGAAACTGATTTTTTCCGCTGCCGGGACGCAGGATGCGGGAGCTCGATCTCAGTCTATGACGTGCGAAGGTTTCAAGACCGCCGATCTACGACGATAAAGTGCAAATTAAAAATGCGGTGACACACTTTCACCGCTAAGTGCCGCTACTACCCGCAACGTAATGGACTGCACCATTCAGCTTCTGTCGGTGCGACGGAGCACACCGTGTGTAAAAATCTCGCGTAATTGTCGTGATCGCGAGCAAAGTAGACTCGCGTCTCGCTCAGGAAACCTCCCACAAAACGTGGCCTCTGCCCCGAGAGACGGGGATACCGTTTGTTATTCACTGCGGGCGAAAAAGCACACTCGCGTGACTCACAATCAGTTCGCTCTCCCACTCGGCTGAGCTCTCATCGTTTTTCTTCGAAAATCTATTTGGGAATGCAACGGAACTGCAACGCGAGGCGCGGACAAAAGCGATATACATGAAGTTAGCACCGCTGTTTTATTTTTAAAAAATAATAAAAATTGTGCTGTATTGTACATACTAGGTTTGTGCTAGATTGTGCTGCAAAAATTAATGACATATCTCAAAAGACAAAGCATCAAATTAAAAAAATTATTTTTTTGCCAGCACCGCCATTTTCATTTAGCGACAAAATAAAAATTGTGTTTGATATAATGTTAACTACCGCATATTGTGCAGTAAAAATTCCAATCACATCTCTTCTCGTTTTAAAAAGAAATATAAAACAAAAATCCGAACACGTGAGAGAATAAAGTGCCTTTAATATCATTGAGCTGCAAAAATCTCCAGTTGTGCTGACTTGTGCTAGGCTAGCACAGCTCGGATATGCATTTCTGTCCGTATCCGATTATTACAAAGTCGAATTACGGATACGAGTTACGCGTACGAATTATCTATCCGGAATTGTCTTTTGAGATATGCGATTTTTACGGTTCAATGTAACACAAATTTGGCACAACACAGTGCAATTTTTATTTAATGGCTACTTTTTTTCGGAGGCGCGCTCGTCCCGAGACGGCCAGCGATCTTTCCTATTATTTACCATATTTGGTAAGTCTTTCAGCTCTACTTCGTGGAAGCAAGGACCAAATTTCTGCTCCGCGATCCGGCGTTTGTATACATTCAATTCCTCGAAGAGTCGCGCTCGGCTCGGCCTAGCGCGTTCGCTTTTTTGCAGAGTTTTCGTCGCTCGCTCGAGGTGCCTCGTTTTTTGGTTTCCCAGAACCTCGCGAAGTCGCGGCTACTTTTTTCTCGAGATGTCCGAGGAGTCCTACCCCTTCCCATAATTTTTCCCCTTCCAACTATTTCCAAAACTTCGGAAAGCACTTCAGTTTTGTCGCGGAGATCGGAGCGTGAGGACGTATCGTTAATGTTCCGCGACCGCGCGATTCTTCGTCCGTGGAAAACATCGTACACGAATTCGGAAAGTTGAAAGTGTCGAATCGGGTACGGACGATCGCCTCGGTCCTTCTATTACTTTATGCCGTGATAGTGATATTAGATTTTTGAAAAATGATTGTGAGAAACATACAAAGCGCGGAACATTCGATATCTCCAAGCGCGTCGCGCGTCGCGATTCAATTCGCACTTTGTTTGCTTAAAAGCACATAAATCTTTGTTTTCGATGTAAAAATTGATTTTGAGATTTCAAAAGTGATAACTCGAGCCTTGTTCGCGTTTACATTTCAGTTAGTTTTTTCGAAAAGTGTACTTTTTCTTGATCCCATTATGGAGATATAAGATCTGACAATGAGATCGGATTACCTACCCTTCATGAACTCTCGTCTTTTAACCTGTTGAAAGTGAACATCGCGGACGAACAAGTGTCAAGCATATCAGAATTGTCGTCGAATTAAACAACAGGCGATCGTCCGGCGCGTTTGCTAATCCGCGCGATCGAAATTTTGAAAATCGTCGCGATAATCCAATCGAATTCGTTCCGTCGCTTACTTATGGCGTATGCCGCTCGAGTGATAGTGATAGTGATAGTGCAAGCATATAAAAAGGTCATTCAAGTGATAGTGACAGTGTAATTGTGTGAAGTGAGGATACGAGGAATTACAAAATGGTGGAAAAGGATAGCCGAAAGCGGGGGGGAAGTAAGGCAACAGCCGACGGCCGACGGCCGACGGCCGACGGTGAGTTACTTGTTGCATTGATGTATCTACATGAAGTAGCACCGCCATTTTAAAAGTGTAAAAAAATTATTTTTTATTTCGCTTTGTCTTTTGAGATAGGTGATTAATTTTTACGGCTCAATGTAGCACAAACTTATTATTAATTATTTTTTTATTTGACGCTTGTCTTTTGAAATATGTGACTAATTTTTACGGCACAATGTAGCATAAACTTAGCACAACAAACAGCAAAATTTTTATTATTTTTTTTAAATAAAATGGTGGTGCTAACTTTATGTACATACAAAAGCGCCCTGCGCTACAAAAAGTAACCGTATACCACTATCGACCGCGTTATGCTGGAAATATCGTCCCTTATAGCGCCCCGACGGGACTCGAACACCATAAAACTTCGGGAAGTGTCACGCGATTCGCGTATGCAGTAGCGGCGACGTATTAGTGCGTTGAAGTTTCGTGTATTACAATGCTTGGGGCCCGGGGGACCAGAATCCGGGATTCGGAGGCCAAGAGGGCCGTTTCATAGAGATACCATGGATATAGGGGCGCATAAAGAAGTAAGACGGAACAATGTAGACTCGTGAGACCGTTCCACAAGACCGTGAAAAATTCGATTAAAGATAATAAATAACAAAATTGATTATATAAAGGCTTGCATAATGGGCTTGTTTTTTTTCAAATTCGATCATTATTTTCCATTTAGTCGCGATGAAGATATGCATTGGAATCGCTGGAGTTTTGTTTAAAAACCCGATCGTTAGCGAGACAAATCGGTATGGTCGATTGCGTCGGAATAAGGTATAATTGAACGACGCGTCGATCCACATCGGGGCGGAGTGTATCGATGTTCGCACAACACGATGTTAGACATTTCATCGCTCGTGGCCATCATAGTAATATTCCACGCGCGTTCACCGCGCGGACCGAACGCACCCGTCGGATTTTCGCCGGAATGGCAGCTGGCAGCCATCTTCACGCCAGACGAGCGCGGATAATATGAAGCGCGTTCGGGAAAATATTTTTATCTTCCTCGCGGGGCATCGTTGCAACGGAAAAATGCGATCGTGGCTCGCCGTGCGAACGAGAGAGAGACAACAAAGCGAAAGGAGAAGTTCCAAAAATATCTTATCCCAGCTCACCGTCGGACGTCGCGGCCCGCGCTGCTCCGATTCTCCAGAGACCACGAGAAACCACGTGTTTTTTTTCCTCTTCGCCCCGACGAGCAAAATTCGCTCGCGGCTACGCGTGTGTGGATGTCTCCGCCTCGAAATATCGCGGGTATACGGACACATTTCGTATCGTAAAGCCGAGGAGTTTAGCGATCGTTAACGCTCCCGGCCTTTCTCTTAAAACGCCGGATTTAAAATCCTGCGGGGTTGAAAAAGTTACGAGCTGCGTCGAATCGGCCACGTCGTCTATAAAATCACGGCGTGATTAAGCAACGATGACTTTAAGTAAATTGCCGGCTATTTCGGTAGTTGCCGCCGGCAGGAGGGAGGAGAGAGAAAACGAGAGACAAATAGAGGGAAAGAGGTTGTTTTTTGGGGGGGGCATAAGAGAGGTAATTAATTTCTCCCCACCGTGCTATTTTGCAATTCCCCGATATCAAGTCTTGAAAACTCACGGGAACGAGTCCTGAGTCACGGGCACGTTTAACGTGCGCGCGCGCAACGTTAGTCACGGTGTCATTTAATTAAAATTGCTCGTTGAGCGTCAGCCGTTGCGAATCAAAAAGTTGTACTTCGTACATGTGAGACGTAAAGAAATAAATTAAATCTCACTCGCGTTCGACGTTGCCTTTTAGGGAGCCGCGCTCTGCCGCGTTAAATCTCCTCAATGCGCAAAATTAATAGTTTCCATAAATGCAGGAGGTTTCGAGGTGTGCAATTGTCCGCTAGTTACCGTAAACTCGTGCTCGTTTCCAAACTTTCGTTATGACAGCCAGGTCTGCTAAGAATGTCGCGAATGCTTTCGCGATGCCCGATACAGATAGCGATAAGGATAGGATTCGGACCGCGCGCTTAGTACGTACCACGAACATGCGATATATCAACGCGCAATTCTTACTTTCACTTTTAAGGAAATATGTACGTACGTACATTCGTTACGGCACGCTAATTTTACGAGTCGATTATAACGTGCTGATTAATTATTTCGAAACATGCCTCGAACATGAAACGCGGAGTGAAGCTCCGCTTTTGTCACTGCCGTGTATGCCAAGGACGTTTTGAAGAGTCGTAAAATTGCTTTGAAAATTGATTTATAAAATTGACTAGTTTCTTCTTTTCGATTCGTATTATTATTAATCTTTCACACGCGACGAAGGAAAACTCGAGTTTTCATAATTCGCGCATTTTATTTGCAAAATTTCATCGTGAAAGCTGGATTTCATAAATGCTCTATCGCCCGCGTCTCGCCCGCGTTTCGTCATATAATTTAAATTTAGACGGCTACTTACATGGCTCGTCTGTGCATTCGTTAAGCGGCTGTTATGACTTTTCTATTCACGCACCGCGAACGCGGTATATTTATTTCGCAATTCCTTGTAATCGTTGCGTGTACAATTAACAATGTAAATCGTGAGCACGTCAAAAATGACGTGCGAATGAAAATGTATTTTCACAATAAACAATAAATTAATCGATTTATAGTATGACACATCCACGCTTGAATAAGATCCTGTCATCGGGAAATTGTTCATTGAGTAGAAATTACAGATAAATAAAGAAGTGAAATAAAATACGACTACTAACGAATATATTTATCAAATATTAACAAAGCTTTTGTTCCTTTATAATCAAGCAGCGCTGATAAATTTTAGAAAATCGTACCAATTTGTTGCAGAACTTTGTAACATCCTGCGGGATAACGTATCGGCTAACGCTAAAAGTGAGGAAGTTCCATCGATAAGAGACGTTAACCAAGGACTTTTGCTGATAAATATATTTTCAACCATATTAAGAGAGAATTATTTTAGAAATAAAATATTTTATTCTCGAAATAAAATATTAATATGTATAAATAAATATACATCTCGTAGAAAATTTAATAACGCACTGAGCGTGCATCTATAATTCTTATTTATTTATCTTGTCTTATTTACCAATAAAAAAATTATTAGTAGGATTTATATGTTCATATTACAAAATCGTGAATTAATAGATGATTAATGTTATTTTAAAAAGCATCTTAATAAGCGACAATGTTCTATCTAGTAAAAATTGTACCTACTATAAAGTAATATTAATTTAAGAAAAATTTTGATTTACTCGCAATTAATCCTCTTAAGATTTTACGAGAATCATAAACAGCTCAAATTAATCGTTCAATTAATTATTACATAAAATAGAAAATATCTCCGTGCGTCAAAATAAATGCTGAGCTAATTCGAGATGTTTAAAAAAAATTAACGTATAACTGATGAGCAGAAAGTAAAGTTTTTGAAGATTTATTTTAACGCACTGCGCTACGAAGTGATAGATCCGAGTTGTGCACGCAAGATCATATATCAGCTGTCAGAGCAAGATTTCGTGACATTTGTCGTTAGAGGAGACTGCTGATATAAACCCAATAGCGCCGCTGAACTTTAACATCTTGTAAACGTGACTAACGAAGCGTTAATCAACGGGCTACAAATCTTCGTTTAGTTTATGCGGAAAAGATTCGATGGAGCCGAGTTGGAGGCGCAATTTCTCTCTCTCTCGGCCGGATAATGAACCCACGCATGCCACGGATCGTCTTCCCCGCATTGAATTACTTTTTAGACAAGTGTCGATGCCCGCGAGATAACGCGAGGGAAAGTCATCTCCGACGTAGAATCCGAATTACATGCTGATATAACGATCACGCGATAAATGACTCTGATTCTTTTATCACGATTCTTTTATCGCGATATAGTATCTTGATCTAGTTTTGTCAGGGACTATTTGGCTAATTTGCGTGGGCAACAATTGGTGCCATTATTCATCATATTATAGTATATCAAGAGCTATAACGTCTTTGTCACTCTAGAGATAAAATTTGCTATCAGAATTGTTTAAGTTGTGCAATCATTCATACTTATATCTTATCATAGAAAACTATGCTGCATAAATGGATAAGAAATGAATTTTATATAATAACGATAGAAAGTTGATACTACATAAAACAGAACGATGTGTGTGTGTGTGTGTATGTGTGTATAAGCTATAAAAATATTTATCGCACAATCTAATAATATTAATGTTTCACCGTGTACCGATAGTTCATTCTGGTTTTATCATTGGAGCTACGATGGCGTTACCCAGCAAGTCACGAACGGTTGGAAGTTTCCTGGTAAGAGAACACCGAAGGTTCAGCAAAGTCGGTTTTCTTCAGAGCGATGGCGGTACTGTTTTGTCAGAGAAAATAGAGTTCACGAAGAAGAATATATCTTATGCTCAAGTTTAGTCTGTTTTAATATATTTAATAACATTTAATATTAATTAATTTTAAAATAAAATATTAATAAAATAAAATATTAATTAATTTTTTAAAATTATATTAAAATATTTATATATTTTTGCTGTGTGCAAGATTTTTCGTATAAATATATTCTTTATATTTTCTAAAATAGTTGAAGAGAAGAACATTTGAGAAGCTATTAATCTTCGATGATTTGAAATATAATGGAACTAGTATCCGCTTTTGTCTTCAATTTAATTTTAAATCATTTCCTGTTACATAAAATAGATATTCTAATTTTTGCTCTGAAATGAATGAAGGAATCGATTTTATGGTCATCATTCTTTGTAGAATCTATCTCTTACGTTCCGCCGATTTTTCAATTCATTTTAATTTCGTTTCTCAGCGCAGCCGGACGCGTAAATTACGCCGAGTACGTGTTTCGCTGGTAGAATAATATCTCGGTTGATTAATATTGCACACTCCAAGAATGTCTATATTGTCTGTATCCGATCTGTGAATAGTGCTACTCCTGCGCATAGTTTCCACAAAGAGGAAATCGACGCTTCGCGAACAGCAGCTCTCCATAAATCTGAACAAAGGCAATAAAACATTGTTTTATCGTTTCTCCTAAACAAAAGGAATATATTTTTATAGAACTTGTATAGCACGGTATGTTTAATTTACCATTCGACATGACGGAAAAGAGAAAGCATGGCGAAGTTTACGGTTGATTATTAAAAGGAATTATTGGCTCTCCTAGCAAAAATATTTCACAACGCCCGCGGATTGAGATGGTAGGGAAACGTTTTAAGCGGTCGAGCGATCAAGCAAGCCGGGAGACACCATTATTTTTCAACGCGTAATTTGCAGGCGCTAAACTTTCCTCGCGGCAACGAGAGATTCACAGCGAAGTCACGGAGAGTCTTTCCTTGTCACAGTAAGAGAATTACAAGCGTGTCTTTTATATGAGCGGGATGGCGGCTCATAGTGGGAGGGTGGCGCAATGCGGCGCCCCGACTCGCATCCACGGGGGCAGAAAAGACCGAGAGAAATCTCTCGGGGCGGGTTCGTACGAATTTATTACGCAGCGACTTGTTAACGAAAACCGCAATTTATCTGCAATTAACGAGATGTCACGTAATCGAAAGCGATCGTTAATTAACGCGCGCGTATCGAGGCTACGCGAGCAAGTATCTCTCCACGATCAGGCATCGGCGATGCAACATCAGGTGCACGCAAATGCGTGAAAGAGCCGCGGTATCTACATGACGGGATGTGGCGATAAAGTACAGATAACAATCAGATAACAACCGCGGGAATGCTTGTTTAGAGCCGCGTGAAAGGCTCTTCTTTCCACGCCGGTTTCTCTTCGTCTGATCTCCTCTCGCATCCGCTTTCCCGTCCCCCCCCCCCCCTTTGCCCCCCGTGCGCCAGAATCTCGCTCTTCTTTACTCTCGTCTCGGTGTAGCGACCCCCACTACGAAATCCCGCTCTCGTATCGAACGCTCTGTGACGTCATTGAACTTTGTATGACGTCGCGCCAGGGGCTCTCATCCGAGGGCGGCCGAGGTGAATTAACGACTGTTCGGAGAGTTATTCAGGCAGTGTTTGATAACGGGCATTAATCGAAGCGCTCTCGAAATCGGTTTCGATGCAGGTACAAATTATCGGCGGCGTTTAATCACCGAGATAAACGTGGGACTCGTGGATTGGAGAAAGGCGGCTTGCTACGAATCGCTTCCTTTCCGTTCCATGCAGATAGCGGATGCAGTGTACCGAAATCTAATATTAACAACACGTACAATAAAAATGCAACGTAAAATGCAACGGTTTTCGTAAACGTAAATTTAAAGGCTTTCTCTCTCGCTCTCTTTCTCTCTGGTGATGAAGCTTTTCCGAAACGATTTCCATAAACGGTACCTTTCTCAGTTACCATGATAGCCCGATATCGTTATTGGCCTTTCTCAACTTTCATTCGACCGAAAACTGATGTGGGTCGGTAGCGCGCGTAATCACGCGCTCTACCATACGAGCGGAGCTACCCTAAGTTAGGGAGATGAGAGGGTAGGGAAGCATCCGTCACCAACTCCCCGGGGACCATTGATCTGACATTCTGCGCGATGACGTCACTACCGTTCGATAGAAACGGGTCAAACGTCACGAAAAACGATCTCGCTCGAAGTTCCTGGCTGCGATTCAAGAATGGTGGCTCTCGTCCCTTCTAAATACATATGCATGACAGTGCTGTATAACGAAATGAACGATCGATTAAAACCGAATTTAGAATTTTCTACCAATTTTTTTAATTTAAAAGATTGCAATTTAATGACACAGTGACAAAAGAGACGCAATTTGAATTCAAGCCTCAGTAACTAAGAGCCTAGATCTCTAGTTGACAATAAAAATAATTAAAATATAATTGACACAATATTTTATTTTAATTAGAAATATTTGCCAGTCCATTTGATAAATGTTAGTTCTCCACGGAAATCAATTATTGCGATCCTAATTCAATACCGGACGTGCCTGAAAGAACAGAACGTTTATCGGGAAACCTCCATCGGAAGTTCACTAAACTCGAATACCATAGCGACGTGAGATTGTTAGATCGGGGGTGGTATAAGAGGCGACAAGAGCGAAAGAAAGAGAGAAAAAGAGAAACAGAGAGAAAGAGGGAGAAAGAGGAGGGGAGGGAGGAAAGGGGTAGAGGTAGGGCCACCTCGACATTGGGAAAGCTACGCTTTAGCGAATCGGAGGCAGCAGCGGGAACGCATCTCGGAGGAGAGAACCTCCCACAGGGATATCCCTTGTTTCTTCCCGGGCGCCTATTCACTTTGCTCTTCCCTCCTCCTTTTATCGATCCTTCTCCAACTACAGAGCTTCTGCTACAGAACCAGCAGCAGCACCAGCACGCCACCAGCAGCAGCAGCAGCAGCAGCAGCAGCACTAGCAGCGTCGACAAGCAATCAACATCGCCCATCATCCCTCAGTGGCTGCCCGGCCACCAAGCCGGTATAACTGCTTCGATCGGTCGGTTCGTGTGGTTCTCCACACCACGCATTGCGTCACGCATTGCCAGTCGTCGGCGACGCGCACCCGCGTCTCGCTGGAGCTCGGTGGAATACATTCTCCGGAAGCGGCCGACGCGCCGCGCCGCTCGGGGCGCGCACGAAATACAGTGTACGGGTACGAGTGCGGGGGCGCGCGAGCGAGTCGGGGGTGCACGGAGAGCGCAGTGTGCTCGCGAGGGGTTGCCTGGCTGCACAGGCACGCCAGTGCAGCCGCCGGTTTACCGCCAGACAGGGTAGTCGCGCGGCTCGGCGATGCGTCCAGCTGAGCTCAACTGAGCGCGCACGAGGAGAAGGCTCGTGTCATCCCTCACGCTCCTTTTTTTCTTTCATCCTGTTCGCGACTTGTCTTCGAGGGTTGAGGCAGGACGACGTAAGTGTGATGCGCGTACAGCGAGCGTAGTAGCTGGACGGTTGCACGTGCCTGGAAACTTTGGACGCGCGTATCCTGCGGGGGGAGGGGAGGGGGAGGGAGGGGCAAGCTTTGGATTTGGCGAGTATTAAACTCTCCCTCGGTTCGTCGTAGAAAACGAATTTTATTTGGGGATGTTTCCCCGCTGCGCGGGGTCGATGAAGGCAGATGACGCGCGATGGTCGATGGTGGATGTGTAGTACGCATCGCGGCTTGGCGGGAACAATGACAGGTGACGAGAGACATAGTCTCTCTGCGCTTCGTCATGCGTGACGCGGCACAGGTAAAAGTCCGCAGGTAAAACGTTGCCACGGAGATGAATGAAAAACTCGATAGAATTTCGTTTTTGCGATATGCGAGCGATGGTAAATGGCCTACGTGTAGTCCTACGTGTTTCCCGCGATATCGCTTGAAATTCTGAAGAGCATTGAATTTAAGAAATCAATTGTGATTAAACGATGTTCGTGTCTCGTGGTGCAATAGTTGATGGAAATCTGATCGAATAATTTGCGTCAGGACAACAAGGGAATCCCACTGCGTTGGTGATTAATGTTTCTTGTCTGGTCGCTTGGCAAACAGCACGATGTATGACGGCACGTTGAGTGCTTTTAGAACTTATTGTTAGCCTCTTTCGTTCTCGGCAGACTCGACGACCATTATTTTGCGTCGAACAGATCTGACGTATTGTTATCACGCAGTGATATTGTAGTGCAACATATTTTTTATACGCGGTACCGTTTTATATCGACATTGTAATATATATTTCATTAGAGTAATTGTGATATTTATCTAGCTGACTTTATAATCAACATTGAATACGTTGAAGCATAATTAGCAGACAATTCGCCGATATCTTCACCTTGCAAGTGAGCAACTCGAGTTTATATCCATTGACCAATAGCGCGCTATTGAAAGTAGAACTAGAGCCTAGTGCCGACATTCGTCATGTCGTCGTACTTTTCATTGAAACGAAAAGAGAGCTCTGCGATCGATTCCGGCAGCACGGCAAGTCAATCGAACGAAACTTGACAGTGGAAAGGGCATAAAAATAGCAGATAGAGGGTGTACTTGGCCGTAGAAATATCGTGAACGATGTTATCCCGCAACGTCGGATCGTCCTTGCTCGTGCGATTGCCGTTACGCTGTGTCAAGGCAAACTGCATACATACGTGTGATATCAGATCGGTCCGATAATTCGTGCTCTAACAACGTAATAATTTTCTTCGAACACATTTCGACCGCTCCTCATAACTACCTTCGCACCCCGCCGCCCTCGGTTTCACGGGGGTGCGGCTGACACGTAATCCCCCCGAATTTTAGATACTAAAGGTAAACTTGCGCGGATTTTTTCCAACTCGCTGGTAACTTTTTATTTAAATTAGTATCAACAATTCTCAACTCGAAATTCGAGTATTATAACGGATACTTTTACCGTTGTAAGAAAACAATTTTGCGTGAATTGAATGTATCCAGTGATTAGCTCATAACATTAATTTAGAACGTTAATTCCGTAAACGATTGTAATCGCCCGATTAGCAGCTTTAATTACATTGATTAGTATAGTAATTAGTTTAGTATCAGTTGCACGTGCCGTTTACCTATATATCGATCGAAGCAGCACTCCCGTTCTCTTCCCGGTGGGAAAACAATCCGCCCCATGATTTCCTGCGAAGGGAAATCCGTAAAAAAGCCCGCAGCTTTGACCTTGTCCTTCGCGAAATTACTCCGTGTCACATACCGTCGTGAAATCCCTCAGGTCGTGTATGTTTTCGCGGCGTCGAGTGCGAAGTGCAAAACAACGAGTCGATATATCGATTCATTTCCGATAATATATTACCTCCCATGGTGATAACACGGCGATGCACGTATACGTAAACGTATCGCGTATCGGCACGGTTGATCCCCCTATCACGGCGTATCGAATTTCGCGTTTAACGCCGCCGTCCAAATTGTCCACGGCGGTGTAGAACGCGCGAAAAAACCGTACCTCCTCACGTTCGGCGACGATGACGTATCGATCGTCGCACGCGCCTATCGCCAGAAATAACTGCAACGGTAATCACTTTTAGCAGGCGAAAGTAATTTTAACGTTTATTATACTCCCGGCAAATTTCCAATACAATGCGGGGCACGCGCGGAAAAAATTTTATGCGTAGAAAACCTCCTCGGGGAGAAAATAAAGCAATCGCGGTGATAACTCTTGCCCCGTGACGATTAAAATCCAGAGCGATTTTTCTCCGGACGTACAAGTGTGTCAGTGTTTGCTCATTCGACCGCGGCGATCAAGTAGGCGTGAACGCCGGTGTACCGAGAATCACAAAGATTCCAGAAAATAAACGCTCAGCTTTTAATGCCGATCATTTGTTTGCTCGGCAATTGCGAAAGCGTCTTAAATTTATCTCGGCAAAATGTTTGCGCACGCAGATATGCAGAGCCGGCGATAAGGAAACGTGATTGATGCGTATTTGCATTTCTCCGCGCTGCTCTTGCTTTAATTCTCGCTTAAATTCTCGACTGTTAATTAGCAACGCTCGTGGCTCGACGTATTCTTGAGAACTGCGCACTCGCCACGGCATACGAGTCGCATATGGGAAATCACTGATATGGTGGCAACGTAAACGTCATGCCGTGCGTGTAACCACCGACACTGCTGCACATCTCCCTGGTGCGAGTGCAACGAAGCAAGGTGCATGACCCGACTCCCGGGCAGCGACGATATAGAGCGAGCCGCGTGTATTTCTAGAGCAGCCGGTTTAAGAATAGAACTGCAAGTAGACGACTGAATTAAATATAGACGGTGAATGACCGGCAAGTAGATTACGAAATTTCATTGAAGTCACGAAGATCTGCCGGCGCGCAGTTAAATCCGGTATCTCTGTGTCGGACCCGTAAATCGTTAATTGGACGCCCGATAGTAGAAGAGGCGAATTATCAATGTTTTTTTCCTCGTAGAACCGAGAAAGTCGATCCGGTTTCGATTCCCAGGGGAATAATTATAGACGTTTGATGAACGATTTGCAGTTTTAATTGCTCCGGGGCAATATAACGTTATCGATGAACGAAGCGTAATTTGTAAAGCTCACTTATTCGCTCGTAGTTATTTACATAAAAAAATTTTCTTAATTCGATTCAAAACGGAAAACGCTGTATTATTCTGATAATTCTTTAAGAATGCACGGAAGCATATAGAGCTTCAGAAATATCTGCGGAACGTCTGGTTCACCATTTCTTCGTAGCTTCTACATCAAGAAATGCAAAAACGTACAAGAGACGGCGGAAATAATCATAGCTCTGACAGTTATGAGATTAAAGTCGCGAGATTTGAGGATATATGCGGGCGGAAAACCGCTTTTCCGTAGATGTTACAGCAGGACACACGCACACACATACACACACACACACATTTGGGGAAGACTATATCGAAGACTATAAATATCTAGAAATAATAGAGAAAGCAGTAGGATAAGTTTCGTGTTGGACAAGGAGTATGCGACTACCGAAGCTTATGCGCGCCTACTATCCCGGCTTATAGTGACGGAGACAGTAGAAAAAAAAAAACAGATTTGATGGGAAACCAATAACCAATAGTTAGTTTCGTCGACCTAAAATTCTCCATTCGTTTGGCAATAGAAAGTTAAAATCTCGCAGCGTGTAGTCGAGCGCAGCGTTCTTGCGCGAATTGCTACTTTAGGATTTAATGATGAGGAGAACTGAAATGAAAACGCGCGTGTTAAACGAAAAAAAAAAAAAAAAATCAGATGTGAAGAAAGTGTCGCGGCAATAATCGAGACTGGACGCTTTCAGTTCGCCGGATGCTCTTCAAACGAGCGGAATAGCAGGCGTCGTGGTTCGATATCCTCAATGGAACCACAATGCACCGGGACGAGTATATTGTTCGGCGCAGTAGTACACCGTGTCGGTCACTGAATTCCTTGTCGTTAGTTGATTAAGCGTCATGACAATGCTTTAGTCGTAGCACAATTCAGAGAGAAATATTCAGGAACAAAAGAAGCATTAGCGCCTCATATAGATCGTTTGACGCAACGTAACTTTCTTGCAGAAATTTGTATTGTATTATTTATAATTTATCAAACTGCTTAAGTGAAAGAGAGTGAAATAAATGTTCTGGGGCGTCTTGCAGAAAGATGCCAGCAGCTGGTGCGGCCGTGCCGGCCGTTGCCGAGGGGGCCGGTCAACTGGAGGACCTGGACGAGCCGCCGGAACCACGTGTTCGCGGTGCTAGTGGACGGGCCGGCTTGATGAAACCCCTGGTGGTGTTGGCCCTACCCGGGATGTACCTCTTTTACAAGTACAGTCAGTACAGGCGGGAACAGCGCGAGTTATCCCGCAGAAGAGTAACCGAGAGAGAGCTTCAACACCTTCACCATAAAATCGTGAGTGAATTTTTAGTCGTGTTTATTTGTTTCTATTTGCCAAACTTTTGCCCCGCCGGCAAAGAATTTGAGGGATGCGATCCTGCGATCAGGCTATCCCTCTCCCCCTCCCCTCCACGTATTTTTGCGTCATAGGTCGAATCTATTTTTAACGGGCAATCAGAATAAAATAATAATTTCGACAATACGCGGTTTGTACACATTTATTTATGCTGGCTCCGGACAGCTGTGCAATATTATTTTTACGCTGGGGAAACGAAAATACAAGTTGCGCCGAATCGAAGCTACGAATTGGAGAGCAAAAGAAAAAAAGCGGATAAACGGTAGCCAAAAATAAACATGATATACTACTATTGGCCTCAATAGCCATTTATTATACATATAGCCGATGAGATTGCTTTCGTTATACCGTACTCCGAAGACAAACGACAATTCTGAAACGTGACGCGATGAAAGTATTATTGCCACCGATATTGATCCCTGACGTGAGCAACGACGGGTTCATGGGAAAAATCATTTTACCCTTTCTAATCAAAGGGTTCACGCTTCTCGACGTACCTACATCGTTTATCGAAGGTCTGTCAACGAGATGACGAGATTGCATACCCCGTCTCTACGAGGATGTTAATAACACGAGCGGATGAAGAAGAGTGAGAAGGATAAACTATGTGAGAAGGCACGAAGAAGTGATGAAAGGGTTCGATTACCCTAACGTAACGTGATCATCCCTCGTCTCGACTGAGAAAGCTGTATCATCTCTTGAAGAGTGCCTACCTATAGCCACTTATTTTGCATACCGCGATTCTTATTAAGCGACTTGCTTGATGACAGTTTTTGTCTTCGCTATCATCTCGGATCCTCACGTCGCCTTACCTCAGGAAGGAAATAAGATCGTATCGCATAATATTGTTCCGTGTACCTTTAAAACTTCATTCACCGTGCCCGCATAATTTTTCATATCAAATAATTCCATAACCGATCTTAATTTTATTATCTTNAAATTTTAAGGAAAGGAAAGGAGAAAAATATCTTAATTTTTCACTGCTGTTGCGGTGCGAAATTTACACGTAAGCAATTTAGGACTGATATATTATGCAAAGGTGTATGCAAATATTTGAAAAAAATTAGTGTTTGCCGAGTTGGACCTCCAATGTCCACTCGACGGATAACTAAAGCTGCGGAATTCAACTGTAGAAACTCGAGGAAACTCTGTAAACTCCGAACACGTATTGATTTCCGTCCGTCCCGAGCTATCGTGTTTCGGTCAACTTAGCAGGTGCTGATCGTTGATGGAAGGGCGACTTTACGGTGACTAGCAGATGCGCGGCAATGTATCGACGGTGTATCGACATGTTCTAACAAATAATTCGCTCGCTGAAAAATATCGAAAGACAGTTCTTGTTTGAGATATTTCAATTGGATAAGAAACCGCGGAAATTTGTCTCTTTCGAAAATGATTCCATTTATATAAATTAAATTTCGGCTATGCGACGTATGTGGAAACTTGGAACTCACGACACGGTGCCTCCAATCACCCTCTCAAGGTCGTTCCTTGCAGCGTCCCGGTTCGGGCAATTTGTTAGGTCAGTGCTGCGACTTGGCGAGGCGACCGCGGCAAGCTGGAGCGAGTAAAAAGTGTCCCCGCTAGGGAAACCTGCCAAGAAGCTGCATATACGGTCGACGGATCGTTACTGGGATATTTCGAATAGCTCGTGCAGCCTCCATAACCGTGGACCGCGTTCGCGGTGCCGTGGAAACCGGAATTTCACCAAGCTGGTTCACGTCTAGCCAGTTGATTTATCACCACGTGTTACTCGCTATCGGGAACTGGAACTACTAGACAGCCGGGGAGAAAGCGAGACGCGTTCTCTCGATATTCTACTATCAGTACAAACGAAAAAGCAAACAGACATCTTGAAAGAAATTAAAATTATATTAGCGTGCTCGCGTGATATCAAACGATAGCGTGGCGCAGAGGGGAGGAGGGAGCTTTGAGAGTTTCCGCAAAGAAGCGATCAACTCCGACCTTGACAATAAACACACGAACATTAATAAAAGTAAAACTGAGTTGCGTCACTTAAAAATCAAGCGATTTTTACGAACCGATGGAACTTGACGCGAACGAGATGTAGGCGGGTAGCTCGCGTTTCCTAGATAAGGTTCACGCCAACTCGACGTTAAGATCCCGATCGTAGCCGGCCAAGCACGTGGACCTTATCCGCTGTATTCGTTTACCGCCGTCGTGACAACGACGATAGCGGAGGGATAGGCGAAGGACAAGGAAAAGAAAATCGATGTGTACCGGTCACTCGAGATTATCGGCGTCAGATATCGCGTTCTTCTTTACTTTCGATATTGTTTCAACGCTACAGTTTCGAGTTTCCACTTACTCATCTGTGTTTCAAATAAAATAAATACCGGAGCAGTGGAATATATTATTCAACCGCGGTTCTTGCAAGTTTTTTATAAGTTTGTATAAAATATAAGGATTGTCGAGTTGAATATATTTAAATAATATGTATGCATATATATATATATATATATATATATATATATATATATATATATATATATATATATATATATATATATATATATATATATATATCTTTTAAATAATATTTATTAAAAATTAAAACAGTTTGAACAGATAGTCAATATGAATGCTTGACTTTCTTATAGAAAATCCAACCAACTTTTATATTACACATTCCATTTTACGTTGTATCCACTTTTCTCTTAGAGATATTTTTCTTTATATTAATCTAAAAATGGGCACATATGCGTCCGAGATATAGCAGTTATAAAAACAAAACGAGTTTTCTCCCTAGATGCAACGTAATTGGGTTTGCAGAAAATTACAAGCCAGCAGGGTTGTATTTTGTGGTAGCGACCGTCGACTGACTAAAGTTTTACGTTGCTATCTGCTTCCTCTTTCGAGTCACGTAAGTGCACGTCCACGCGATTCCAGGGACTCATTGTTTACCACCCTACAACGGCTAACCATCGGTGCCGTCGGAAGCTTGGCGAACGAACAAACTTTTCGATCCACGATTATGGCGCCGGCTAACGATCCAAACTGTACCAACAATTGCCGTTGTACCAACAATTTTTGACAAAATGTCCATCTTGTTGTTGAATCTTATTTTATTTCATTGCAAAACTTCAAAATTATCTGGAAATACTCATTTTACATAAAAAATATTCCAATATAAAAATGTTTCATTACAGATAATTTATGCGACTTTGCCAAGAAAGCTATTTTTTCCCTAATTAATCCTCGAGATATAAATTATGTTGCATGCAATTTCAGAAAGCGCATGCATATCAGTTTGAAATCAGGAGAGCTTGTGGCACAAAGTTAAATAATGAACTCGCAAGAGTTTTGGTCGTCGACCTCTAACGCGTTCGGCATTAAGGGTTGATAATATCATTAAGAATCACACGGATCACCATAATGCGCGAACGCTAGAAACACAGGTCGATGCAATCTTTCGCTTCCGTGGGCTTGCGTGAGCGTTATTTAATTTCGAAAGACGAGTCTTTGAATAGCTTTTTCTCTATCCGTCGCCGTTATGTCTACGGTATTTTATAAAGATTAATTTTAACGATTCTTCTTCTCTTCTCTATGTTAATATTTTTAAACAATGCATACATTAACATATCGAGTTACAAAGTGGCTTTCAATTTGATTTCAAGGAATTTGAAAACAAGTTTAAGTAAGTGAATTATTAGAATCACTTCATTATAGTTTTCGTTAAAAAACAATTTTAAATCTTACATTAGGGAAAAGTACATATAATGTATCTCGGTTATTCAATTTTCAGGGACTTCCTTCCCTGATTCAATCATAGATATGAATTCAATTACGGATGCACTTTATTTTCCGAAAATGGAGCGAAATATAGAGCAGTTAAAATTCATTGTCATATCGCTAATTTGATATTCTCGAAAATTCAAAGTCTAATTTATCTTGATGTTCGGAGATGCTCTCCTGAAAATTTTGACGTGTTGCAAATAGCGTCCCATCAAATGTGGATAGGAACATAGGTTTGCATTTATCTATGGTGTCGTTTCTGCCTGTCTGGGATAGAAGAGACTTAATTCGGTTATTCGGGTTCCATTATAGAACAGTTCGAAATTAGAACAGAGCGAAATGAATTAAATGGAAGAGGGTGAACAGCAGAAAAGATTGCACTTGCTTTTACCAACAGTCACGAATGTATAATATCGGGCGTGTTCTTGGAGCTTGTAATAATGAACGATCTGAACAGAATGACCAAGCATGTGTCGGCGTAGTTTGTGTCCTTCATAAAGAGACATTAACGAGACGTTAATGCCTTGGACGACACTCTCAGACATATAACCGCGAACATTTAGACGATGCTAATTGATTGACGTCATCGAAATCTATTTTAAAAAGATTTTTTACTGTTAGATAAACGAATCGGCGCGGAATGCGAAACCATGCAAAACAAGTAATCATTTATTTATTGTTTACCAAAACTGTTGCCGTCTCAGCGATTGAAAACAAGTTGAAAAGAATGCGAGGGAATTACCGCTTTGGAACGTCTGTATGTGTAAACTTTACTCAAGATACATCTTATATATGATTCGAAGAATGGAAAGGAAGTATGAATGGTGGAGACAGAGTAGAGGAAGTATTCGTACGAGTTTTTTCTTCATATGCACACGTAACGTAACCATCACAGAGTGCAACACATTCGCGTGTGCCCCGAGTCTAAGCATGTTCAACAACGAGAACAAAGAAGGATCGATATCCACGATGCCGGGCTGATGGCGGCGGTGGTGGGTACGTTTCGTGTTTCGTTTCTCATTTCCTCGCGGAGGACAATGCTCCCAGCGATGCAAGGATCGAATGGTCGATACAGGGCAGCGATTTTAGCAGCGCGGAAACCGCCGACGTTAGTTCGTTTCATCGATTCGCGAAGTGTATGAACGACGATAACCGCGAGAGACAGTTCTATTTCTTCGTCGGCTAACAAAGAAAATTCCGCGTGAATCTTGGGAAATTACAAGATATATCTACAGATTCCGAGATAGAGCTTTATCGATTGGACAATTAAATTTACGAATTCTTAAATGACCTTCAAAAATGTTTAAAACGCGAAATGGAAATATCTATCGTCATAGAGAAAGTAAATGATGCAAAATTCTAAAATTAATAAATATCTAAATTTCGAAAGCATCTTAATAGAATGTAATTCTATTAAGAAAAGTTTTTTTTTCTAATCTGAAAAATTCTAAATGACGGTTGACGAAAGGAAACGGAGAGAAACCTAGCACGCGCTGTATATNTATAACCATAAGAGAATATAGTCGGTAACGATACTCGAGGGAGCTTCTCCTCAAGAGAGAACCAGCACTGAACACGGTCGAACGTGCTGAAGCGTAGACTGCGAAAGCCGCCTTACACCTTTCACGTAACGTGGTCTTTCAAGACTAGGGTCATCTATAACCCTGGCCATTGGATTCTTATCGACCTGCCTGTCGTGCTGAATTTTTCAGTGTGCATGTCGGGTTGATTGACCGCCGGCCAGATCCCACGGAGTCTATGCCGTTCGTGATTCTAAGACTTGGCGTATATTTCGATTCTGTCGATTCTCCTCGATGTCTCTCTCCTTCTCGAGGAAGAATCCTATCCTCCGCTTCGAGAAGAACATGCGACTCTTTCCACGCGCTTGATTCCGCTCGCTTATTGTTCATTCTGCGAAATGTATTCCGAAATCGAACAATGCAGTTTAACGGTGCGCGATCGTGAAAGGTCACGGTGCTATCTTCCAGATGAGTCAGGGAATGTTTCTGCCGTATATAAATCATCCTATCGATCTTGAAATTACATTCCAACCACTGAATATGTTATATTGTTCTGTCTACAGTTCGTTTAACTTTTGTTATTGTTTCATTCTATATACGTAATACTTTGACATTCCACAATTTCCTGTTTACGGAGTCAAAATCGCTGGCAATCTATATCTTCAAAAGAATTAACTTCTATCATAACTACCCGACAGAATTTAACAAAGGGCTGTTTTCGTCCGTTCACTAATTCGAGAAGTCTTTTGTGAAACATTTCGCGAGTTATTTTCGTAAAGATGCGGAAAAAGTTATTTTAGTCTAATAAGCGTAAAAACGGCGAACGGAATTTTCTCGGCGACGTGCAATTTGACTGTCTCGAGAGCTTAAGTTCAGTCAGCAAGTTCCATGAGATTGAATGAGTTTCGCGGAACCATACTTTTAAAGGCTATGTACATTTATAAGAGATAAAAGGAATTTTTAAACGTTGTAGACGTGCTTAATACTACAATAATTTAATCATAAATAAAATTTTTGAAAATATTTTTGAAAGGGAAGAAAAGGATCGCAACATTTCACAATTCACCCTGCACATAGAGTGGTGCAGAATAAAAGCAGTACGAATCGTTCGACTCTTTTAAATATTTCCAACTTGCAATATGCGTTCTTCATTTGTATTCCTTCAAGCTGTCACTTGTAATTTTTAATATGGGCACATGTTTGCCGTCGTGCGAAGGGCACATGGTATCAGAGATTTCCATCGATTACCCCACAAGGAAAATAATAAAATTCTTTGGCCTTGAAATTTACATATCTCGAAGGTAGGGCGCATCAGAAATAACACGAAAATTACGAGTTGGCTCTCGATTATTAGCTCTCGATTCTTACTCCGACATATTTTGCTTTTCGCTATACGCGTCTTATACTTTTTATACAAATACATTATTATTTTTGAAAGATAGATGACATTTTAATATAGTTAATTAACAAATTCATTCAAGTGATTGACATTGCGTACACTGGACTTTGCATTAATTTTTTATGCTCATTAAAAGTATATGGAAAACACAATATTACACGTAAAAAATCGTTAAATTCTGTACGTGTTTCTAAAATATTTAAATGTTAAAAGTTTTAAAAATGTACATTCGGTATTAATATATCATTTCTCACGTAAAAGTTTTCTCCAAGTCGCATTTCACTTTTGTAAAGTTTCGGTCACATATTTTACCTGCAGACATATAACTATGTTATGTGACTATTACTCGTATATCATTGGCAATTAAAGTCAGAACAGTAAATGTTGTAAACAATGTGCTGCTATCTGGCACGAGATCGCAATGCTTAGCATTAAAACAGTCGGAACTAGTTGTTTTCCCTTCAACTTATCGCAATTCGAATCGAATTTTTCGATATCGTTGCTACACCAAACCGCGTTTCATCACGAACCTTGCACGTTATTTCAGCAAAAAAAATACTTCCGTCGTCACTTTAGTAATCCTCTGAAGAAAAAGTTAAAAATTAATTGAAGCGAAGCGTAGAGAATTTTGTAGAGAATACTGAAGTGACAGGAATATAAACTTTCCCATAAACACATCGTATATAAAAAAAATAAAAAATTTTTTTTATTCTTCCAAACTTTATCCAAAACAATTATCCTGGCGGGAGCGATTGTTATGAGAAATTGTGTCGCTTCTCAATCTGGTTCATCCAAATTAAGATTATCACATAACGATCCTCATTTGCTACGTTTGTGTCCTGTCAAATTTTTGGCATACGGCCATCGTGAGTTCGTGCTCAAATAAAATTTTCCCGAATACTTAGGATCGGCTGCGAAACCCATATAAGCTTCAGATTTCCATACGCAGTTCGCTTGAATCCCGGGTCGCCATTTTGGACATCGACTTGCGGGGAACCCGTAGGGGTTCTCCACTGATTCCGCGTAATAACGCCAAGCTCGGTTGTGTCCACAGGTAACTAAACAGAAAACGACGATACTAAGCAAAATTTGTGATAAATTTATATTCGTATTTATAGATCTTCCTTGATAAGTAAAAACTTTTTATTGAGCTAAACGAATTTCATAGATCTGCCTTGACCAAATAAAGAGTCTTATTGATTTCCTTATCTCAAGGGAAGTGGAGAGGTGTGAAATCGATTTTATAATCTGCTAAAATGTCAATTGGAATGGTGATAATGACATTGCATGTTTGTTACATGTACGTATAATTATTACGTGAATAATTACATTGAAAAAAAAATTCTGGTTGAAAGATGATATGTCAGATGCAGACTTTCGAATACCGAAATGATATATTCGTGATTGGGAAATAAGATCTGATTATGATACAAGAAAACTTTGATAAAATAAGGAATTCTCCTGAATCCTCAAAATAAGGACCATCTATGAATACGTTAGACTTGGACCATGTTTCGCGGACGCGCTACTGACAGATGGAACGATGCATTTCGAGAAGGAAAGATCTCGATGGCGGCAAGAGCGCACGGCTCGACACCGTAACGAGTCACTCACTGTATTGATTTATGAGTCTCCTGAAGCCCATGCGAACGATGCTCCTCAACTCGCAGCCGGGCTGTCGTCTCACTCCACCGTTCGGATAAAAATCGACGTGACCAAGTGGGTGAGGGAATCCGAAATTGCCGCCGTCAGTATGAATGACGTCAACGAAGACAGCGTCGGCCCACGTCAAGTGACCGTCCTCCCCGGTATTCATGTACAGCGGATAAGCCGGGTCCAGGCCGGTGATTCTACCTATCTAAAAGCGCGTTTCTCAACATATACACAGCATATCTAACGTATAGTTCGTTCGGTCGCATCGATATCGCGCGCCTCGATTGAAACTCCTGGCACTAATGCAGTTCCGATAATGCGGCCTTCGATTAGCCTAGCGAACGTGCGATGCGGTGTGTAACTGGTGATCGTTATTAACAGATCTTAGAATATCTAACCTTTCGAGGTGCCAGGGCCTTGCCCGTAAAACCGGCAACTTCCGCGCCCAGGCTGAAGCCGATCAAGTGAATTTTGGATAAAGGAACGGCTTTCTGCGCGTCGAGCCAACTTATCATGTGTGCTACATAAGGTCCAACGACTTTAGCATTTCTCACTGCCGTTACGTACCACGGCAAGACTGCCAGTTTGGGCCAGTTTATTAATATCACGTTATAGTGCCCACGACGGAGATAAGCTGAAACAGGAGTATGCATTTTTTAAATAATTCTTTTATTGCAATTATAATATATATGTACACACATATATATTATATATACATAACATATATGTATATATANAAATAATTAAAGTTTAATATACATATATATATGTATATTAAACTTAAATTATTTAAATTATTCAGTTATAGAAACAAAAACTTTTGAAAGTTTTTAAATTAAAGTCTTTGAATACATAAAAAAAATACAGAAAAAGATCATTTGTTCAATCGCTGCATTTGACAACGTAAACTGCGTTTGTAGGAACTTGAGAAAAAAAATCATCAAGCAGAAAGTAGAATTTTTCTTTTTTAAACAAATAAGTAAACAAAGAAGATTCCTTTGAGACTGCTGAAAGTTGAATTGGATCAACTTGCGCGTTGAAGAAAACTTTGCAATTTATTGCGACAAGTTGGTATGGTGTCCACTATTTGTCATCCTGACCTCTTGAGGTTTAGCAAGATAGATCCGTAGATCATGTAGTTACTAATGGATCTAGCCTACTCGCCTCGAACTTTACGAGCGGAAAGAAAAACGAAAGCACATCGCGATGACTTTCAAGAAGCTATTTTAGCATTCAGAGCGTTACGCCGCTGTGTATCACCATGTGGTATCACGCGCCTACCAAAAGCTGAAAATATCCTCGTACGTTATCATCGAAATAAAAATTCAGTGAAATAAGCTATAGTTTATTTCCAAAATTTTTCAGAGATTTTTGAAACTTTTCTCGGGCGTAAAGTTTTTTGTTAAATTTAACAAAACGCTATTCTCTCTATGCATTTACGTGAACGCTTTTTTCATAAATAATAACTTTATTAATATATATATATATATACGATACTTATTGCTATTTATAAAGTACGTACCATTTCGTATAGAAATAGGACCTTTTCCCGAACTACTATCACTGTATCCGTGAATGTAAATGATAGTCGGATGTTTAACGTTGAAATTACTCTTCCGCAATGTTGTGGCATCATTAAAATCCAGTATATTTGGAAACGTTGGATTCCGTCTGTCGTGGATTAATGCGAAACGCAAAAAAAAAATATCGCTATGATGAGCAAAATTTGTTGCAAAATTTGAAATTTAATACGATCGGTGGTGGACTCGTTGATTTACGGACTATCGGAAAACTAATCTTCAAATTAAACTTCTGGTTAATAATGAATTAATATAATCATTCAAGTAGCTTACATCTTTCTGACGAGCTGACAAATTAACAAGATTTCCGGTTAATTATTATTAATTTCCGCTTAATATCCTCAGTCTTAACAATATTAAGGTAGGAAAATTATATTCCACTGAAGCGTTTGGCGTATATTATTGCGTGACGGTGATTCTAATTCATGAACAATGCGTACCTGGTGTACAATAGAAATTGGACGTCCCGATTCAGCTGGATGGGGCAGCAATAGAGGCACGTACCGGTGGGAAGCAGAGTCAGATGCAGTACAGTGTCTCCTGTAACAAAGGTGAAGAGATAATACCTTTAACAGAAATCTCCGAGCTAATCAATTTCGCAATCTCGCGATTGTACGCGGCACAATACATATGTGAAATATCTTTAATCAAAGAATCGTAAATTGCATACGAATATTAAATTCAGCTCATGTCCGGTTGGCATTTATTTTTACTCCGCAATCGACTCAGCCAGGCTCAAGAATCCATTTGATGGCGAACCATGATTGGCACGTAATGTATTTCGAATGGCCATATTGGTTCAATCCTTTATTCATTTCTGTCTCTCCCGTATTAAATTGTGCATAATACCAACGTCGGCGACGGTCGGCCTCGACCAATCGCCGCGGTCGTCGTCATTGAACCTGACGATGGTCACGTTATGTCGCGTGTCGTACAGCCGGCGGAGATCGACGGTGTGCGATACCCGCCCTATCGAAGAAACCCTTTAGTTCCCTTCATCGCGCAAAATGTTTCGAACGCTCACGCAGAAACGTTATTCGATTTCGTGGATACACGAAAGAATTTATTTATATTTTAAGAGTAAATATTTTTTTTTCCTAGCTAAATTATATAATTTCCGACCTTTGCGTTCGAATCATTTAGAGTAGATTTCTTTATCTTGCAATTCATCGAGGAGATTATCTCTTTCAACCGATTAACATTTTAATAATCTAGAATTTTTCTGATTAAATTCTGACTTAACTATTGTGTTCAAATGAGCTAATCGTCGAACAATGGACGCCGTAACTTCCACGTGAGATATAATTTCAAGAACGAACATGCCTCGTATCTACGTCCCGGTTTGATAGCGTGTATCGACGCGATGCCAAGAAAAAATGCAGAAATAATTCGCCGTTCTTTTTACTTCGGCAACGCACGTGATGCCGTGTTTCGTCGTAATTAAGCCCGCACGGAAAGCGTTAAGTGGCTGTCGAGTTTGCTCACTCGGTTGCACTTCGCGATCCCTTAAACCTTACACTTGGCGAGCGACAGCGCGTCGAAAATGAATAGTTTCTCTACGAAAATTGCCGCGTTGGACAACGGTTTTAATTATTTTACGGAAAAATGACATTTTTTCGAGTATTCACGCTGCCAAAATCCGGAAAATGTTTGATGGAAGCACCGCCGCCACTCGACGGCGGATGTCAAGTCCAGAATTTTGACGCTTGATTTTTAACTCTTGTCGCGCTTAAATGATAAAGGCAGAACAAACAATTTTTACGATTTAGTGAAAGCCTCTAAATATGATTTACGACTCAGCGCGGCGCTCGGGGGATTTATTTCACGATTGCGCAACGGGATAATTAAACACATTTTCAAGTAGCCTCTCGAGAAATAGGTCGCCGTTTACACTTTCGCCATGATATTCATAATGCTTTTTCACGCCCGACCGCTCGCTCTAGGCATTCCACCGCGGAAAACAATCGTGAAACAACCGGCGGCTATACCAGCGCTGCGTAACGATACTGCCGGATTTGTGGAAGAAACTTTTGCGATCGGAGAAACGTTATCTTTTCCAATAAACCGTTAGCGGGTGAGAGGAATGAACGGCGATAATATAAAGAGATTGGACTTTCGCAATGTCGGTCATCGCCTTGTACACAACCGTTACGTACAAAACATCCATCTTTTTATTATCGACATAATCAGCATTACCATGCAGCAACTCGCCTCCGCGATTTGCACCGGTTTGATGACACTGCATCGAGAATGCATTTTTCGCGGCACGATTCCTCGAACGCTGCACCGCTGGGAGTGTTTGCGGTATCACCGCAAATGAAGAATATAACATTTTTTAACGCAATAACGAAAATCGAGAAAAAGAAGGACAGAAAGAGAGAATGCGATTTCAAAATGTTGTATATCTCGCATAATTATTTTGTTTAAGACTCTTTCGCGAATGGACGTCTCGCAATACGTTGCATTAAATTGCTATTAAGTTTAAGAGGTCAGTGACTAAATATAGTTATCAACCACGACCTTAACTTTAAGGTGAAAGCAATGCTCCTCACACAATTCCGCACGATTCTCGTCCTCAATTCCTGCACCAGTTACACGGACGACTTGCGGCAGTGTAAAAAAAGGGCCCGCACTTTAATTCCGCTGTGGAGAACTCAACTTATCTCAAGGAAGCATGCTACTTGGCGTGCCGCCGTATCGGGAATTTATCGTACCGTACAGCTAAATTCACAGCTACGCGTGAATGTATTTTCCGCGCAGAATGCGTTACGCGTCCTGATTACCTGATTTTAAATCATATCAGGGCATTTCTCGAGCGGATCCACGTTCCGGTTGGATGAGAGGCAATGCACACCATATCATGTATATAGGTATACGTACCGGCTATTTACATTGAAAATAGCTAACAAGGATCTACGAACAACTGACAAAATACGCGTACAAGAACAAAAATAGTCTAAAAAAATGTTAAACATAGTCGATTATTCGCTTACGCAATCGGACGTGTTGCGAAAACAAACGCTCTCGTTACGCTTTGAGCCGGTATGTTTGCCAAATTCGCTTCTTGTTTAATGAATCATCCATCATCGCTAATTGCCAACGGAGTCCAGTTATATTTGTAGCACTTTTATTACTCGTTAGCATCGTTAGTATAAATCACACCGGCGTACATGACGTCGGTTATTATTAATGAAACGGAATTACACTTAACACAATCACGTGCATCTGTATGGAAAATTCACGCGAATAATTGCACGATCTAATTTTGATTTCCAGCGCTGGTGGTGGTTAATAGTTTTTTTCTTACAACGTTAAATATATACATATACAAACACTGGCTTCTTACATCTGACTGATACTCGTATTTTCTCTTAATGGAGTTAATTACACGTCTCGATAACTACTATACTATAAATTATATATAGATGTATAATTGTAAAATAAATTATTAACGCACACACAAGATCGTCAAATATAATTATGTTATACACAGAATATTGAAATATTATTGCGCACGTATTCATTTCACGAAAATAACTGGCACTCGCGGAAGTAACAAATAATATCGAATAATTTTGCACCGCATTTCGCAATTTACCTCTTCGAACGATATACAATTGACAAAGCATAGGCACGAGAAAAGACGGGACCATTGTCGAGTACCCGAAAGTCTCGAATGAGCGCGCTGCACTGAAACCTTTTACAGTATCGGCTTACGCTGGATTCGAGAGGAAACTAGTGGGAATCAAGCTGCAGCTGATCGTTTTGTAGTACTCCCATACCATCATCTCGCGTGAGCATAACGATCTACTTTTCTCCGTTTTTGTAATTCTGACTGCAGCGGTACAGTAACATTGTACTATAAAAAATTGATATGTTGTGACGAAATTGTTCTAATTGCATTTCCGCTCTTTGTGTAATCTTACACGTCGTTAAATCGAGAACAAGATACGTTTTTTTTATTTGTACGAGAATACTGTTCTTATTTAGAGGTAAATGACCTTCCACCATGCAAATATTGTGTAATAAAATATATGACTTGCTAATAATTGGACGTTTACGTCATAAAGAGGATTAATCTATTAAATTAATCCATTAAAATTAAATCCAATTAAGTCTATTTATGTAATGTATCGATTTAAAAAAATGTTGTCTTCCTTTTTCAGGACAAGTTGCTGACGAAACTAGAGGAGAACGAACCAGAATTAGCATCTTCGCAGGAAGATGAGGTAAGAAGCGAAAGTAATAGGAGGAAAGCAGATTTTCTTAGAGCAATTTTTGTAAGCATTGTAAGCCGCGTAATCGACCGTTCCGAAATGATGAAATGAAATCGAATGGTGTGAAATTTCTCTTTCTAGACACTCGAGATTGTCACGGATATAATTAAAAAAAGTCAATCTTTCCACTTGAATCGACATCGATATAGCCGTTATCTCTTTCTATTAGTCGTGCGCTTTAATCTTTGAGAGTCTCTAAAATTAATATTGCGCGATAAATAATTTACTCTAACTTGTAATATTATCGACATACATTCTCTGTTATCGGCGAATGAATGAAATTTCTATTATTGGCGAATGAATAAAATTTCTTTCTAAATATAGATACAAAATAAAAACACATGCGTTTTTACTGACCAAAATCTCCGCGCCTACGCGTCGAAGCATAAATCGAATTTAGTCAATGAAAGGAGGTTAATGGGAATTACATTTGCATATAACGAGCACATAAATTAAATTGTGTGTACCTTAAATTAAAGCCATTTCATTGAAACCTTTATAGGGTCAATTATTTGGAAAATGTCATACAAGTAAGCCAGTATAAAAATATACAAGCTATATAAAAAACGCGCGCCTCTGCTTTAAAATATCTTCTAGAGTACTAAATTTGATAAAATATAGTCTATATTAGTGTAAACATTGTATGGTTCTGTAGAATATTAAAGATGCCGTATATCTTCTCGGTTGGTTGCGTAGTGTTACGCTAGATTGGGCCATTAGGCTATACGATGAAGAAAATGACGATAACAGAGCGCTTGTATCGCGCAAAATATAGCCAGCCGTCCGGAAAAGTCGCAATTTCCGAACGAATTGGTCGTCCAATCGGTCGCAAAAGTCGATTAACGGCGATGACAAAGTGGTGGTTGCAACCCTTCGATTCCTGACGTGTTCGCCCACCTGCCCGGCTCGAGCTATTAATATTTCGATTAAAGTGACGCCTAATTACGTTACGTCGATTATGGCAGGCAATCGCGTCAGTCTCGATCGCTAAACAACGACGTGTTACATCGTGCGTCCCGGGATTTAATGACATTATACCGGGAAGCTATATAAAAACTGTGCAAACAAAATAAGAGTCGCGCGAGCTCCGTGATGAACTTGAATAAAAGCGGCCACGATCTCTTTTCTCTTTTACTCTCCTTCGATTTTTTTCCCAATACATCGATAGCTGGTATTATACACAACGGGTGATCGTCAATAAAAATCCGTTTGATTTTTTCATGTACATTGAGAGAAAAATATAGTTACTTTTGGCCTCAACCACAATTTTAATGATGCATATAGTTAAGTTAATCATATTTCGTGTTAGAAGTATTATAAAATTGTGACTAGGCCGAAAGTAAGTATATCTTTCTCTCAGTGTATGTCCAACGAATGAGTTTTATTATTTTTTCAGTGCGTCATATGCGTGAATGCGAGGGCAACGATGCAAACTGCGCCGTGTGGACATCGAGTGGTTTGCAGGTGAGCGAACGAGTTTAAAGTAAACACAGATTTCCATCATTCTGCATTTTAAATGCGCTCTGTATTTCCTTCTTGTTAAACCGCAGCGAGGTCGAAATAATTTAAGCAGTAATTATTTTTCATGTCGGCGCTGCAGCGCGTCGCAATATATTTTACTCATTGAAAGAAGCTGTTTTTTTTAATTACGATGTCGCGACGCTCGTTACGTCGGCTTCACATTCGTTCTCGTCTGTGTTTCAGACGCTGCTTCGTCAAGACGATACAAATGGCGGTGTCTCAGAGGCTTTTGCCGTTGAGGTGCGTTATATGCAGAGCGAAGATTCTACGGCTGAAGCAGACTCTCATCCCGCGTGATGTAAGTGTGACGATATTGCGCCTTTCGTCTCTCGTATTCGGGTGCGCGCGCCAATTACCCTTCCCTCATATACTTTATGTATACTTTAAACATTTTTTTGTATGAATTTATACATTTTGTATGAATTTATACATTCTCTTCCTGTCTCGTTGCGTATTTCGCTCGTGTATAAATCAATAAGTTTCGTGCCTACGAACGCGACGCAATTGTTGCTAATTGGAGCAAATTTTCAAAATCGCCGATATGGCTAATTTGTATAATAACAGAATATTTTGAAAGATAATTTGCAATTGAATCAAAATTGCTAAAAAAATCGTGCTACGTTCCCTTTTAAATATCACATCCCATTCTTTACATATGTAATTAACTGTCCAATTTGATCAATAGTTAATTATTCATGAAGTACAAAGTAAATTGTGCGCGCAAAATACAATTTAGATAAATCTTCATTCCGATATGTCATAATTCAATCAATTTTTCATTTTTCTGGCAACAATGTTTTACACGCCCATTATTATAACCATTCCAGATACAATATTTCGCTTGGAGAAATACGAATCAATTATGCACTGTGAGATTGTTTTGGCTTATAGTATTCGATGTCGGGTAAATCGTGGGTACTCCCTCAAAGCGCGTCAGAGTACAACATGGGCACAGGCGTTACAGCCGGCGTGTCCGGGCCTGGTGGCAGATGGGGAACCGGAAGCGTGCCAGCCTCTGCTTCTTTATACTCGATGGCCAGCGGTTCGTCCTCCATTTCTGGTTCGTAATAAAGCCTCGCAAATTGCTAATTATATACTACATCCGCTGTGGGCGGGACATTAAGTTCGTTACAAAGTTTCGAATCTGAATTCACTCGCGTAGGAGTGTCTTCCGTCTCTTCGGCAACTTCCTCGTCCGCGCATAGCACCGGAAGTTCTTCTCTCGGTAAACCGACGAGGGTACGGCAACCCACAGGCGCCACTCTCAGACGTTCACAAACGCAATCGATGAAAATGCGAATTCAGGTTGGCAGTTTATCATTATATTCGACGTAAAGTACTAATATTTCATATTATTAATCTAAAGTGGCAATCTTTAATTCCACAAATATTATATTTTAAAAACTAAATTTTTTAGTACCTAAATTGTTGATCAAAATTTGTAGGAATATCAAGATCCGGTTCAACAAATCACTGAAGAGGAAGAGATCTTGCGGGAGAATCGAGAACGCCGATTGCCACCGATCAAAGAGTTCCAGAGGGACTACCGTGCTGGCAAAGCCTCCACTAGAATCAGGTATCTTTACGGTTATCAATTTTATTTAGCAATCGGCCGAGAGATTTGTCAAAGGACAGATTTGTGATGCAGTCGACGGTATTTGCAGATGCGCTCAAAAGATCGTGACGCAGCTGGAAACATCACCGAGCCCAAGAGGCACATCCGCCGTTACGTCGACGTCGTCGGCATCATCGTGCGGCCGTGCCGCGCCTAAGCGACCAGCGGCAGCACCGAAAATGTCGGTGGTCCAGGAAGTGCAGAAGTCGAAAAAGGAGAAGGAACGGGAGAAGGAGCGAGAGAAAGCGGAGAAGGCGCGGCAGAAGGAGGAAGAGAAGGCGGAAAAGACCAGGCAAAAGGAGGCGAAGAAGCTGGCGAAGGAAGAGAAGAAGAGAGCGAAGAAGGAAGCGAAAGCACGGCGAAAGGAAGCCGAGGAGGCCCCTCTTTTGAGGGACGAAAAGTAAGGTCTGACTGATCGTATAGAAATCTCGAGAAAGATATCGAGACATCGATCCTCGCGATACAGATATCCTAAAAGGTCTTGTCGACGATTGACGGCGTTTCTTGACATCTTGTATCTGCGGAGGATCGATAGTACACATAGGATGAGTTACGGATGTTCGTATAGTCACGAGGACAAATGGTGGCACCGTAAGTGACATCATTCCGATGCTTCTTGAAAATTCCAGCAGCCAGCTATCAACTAATATGAACATGGCCTAGCGTGAAAACGGTTCTTTGAGAAGCGAATACTTGGCGCTATTGTAGAGATCCCGTTTGTTGATAAATCCACAGGATGGTTCCTTTATTTCTTTAGCGAAGTTGTAACATCCTGCGCCAAGGAATCGCTTTGAACAGTCCGTAACTCGTCCTAATTTCCTCGTCATCGTAAAAGGGTAGGTTCGCGAGAAAGCGCGACGAGAGGAAGTAATACTTAAAAAAGAAAAAACTCTAGAAGCGGCCAAACTTAGTAACCCGTCATATCGAGTTATCGCGGACTAATACTATTATCGATAGGAAAACTCGAGTATAGCGCTACAATCTTTAGAATTCAAGCGGATTATTTGAACGTTATACCTTTACTGTCACGATTTTATTTATTCCGAGATCATCTACAACTTGTTTGAGTCATCCTGCCCAATTCTGCCATGAGATTTTTATTATGTCCGAAGTGATAACCCCTTAGAGTTAATAAAAACGATGCGCAAACGTGATCTCTACTAATTATACGAATAATCATCGCAAGGGTATACTCAATTCATAGTTGATTTACTTGCGTGTTTACAACCATTCTCAATGGCAGCATTTAACGTGCCGATGGCTAAATTCGCAATAATCGATAATTCCACTCCAGTCAATTTAAACTAGTCATCATGTTCTCGCCTAGTCAGAAAAGAAAACATTTGACTCTCGATCGTTTTAATCCCATCATATTATAACATTTCATCTCATTGTCAGTAGAGAACCGCACGGGGCGAAATGCTTGCAAAACATAGAAGGAATTTTTCTATTTTATTAGTAGCTTAGTGAGAAAAATTTATATAAATTTATACTTTTAATGTTTTAATATGTAAAGGAAAAAAGATTCATTTTTAGAATCCTAAAAAGGTCCAATATAAAGATTTACGTATTTATAGCTTCCTAAAGCTCAAAATTTTGCAACTAAAACACAAAGGAGTGCAAGCTTTCGTATTTTCCCGTATTAAATATTACTCCCATCTACCATTCGTTGTAAATACACCCGCAAGATTTCACAAGCGGACGTGAAGGACTTTCGTGCCGCGTGCAAAGTCGTATAAGCCGCGTACGAGAGTAGCCTAAGAAGATCGATTTGTTAAAAGTGAGAGTATACCTAACATAACGAAATATAGAGAGTCTTATATAGTACACAATATACACAATATACACAATTTATAAAAATATATTATATATTATAAATATAGACAGAGAACAGAAATTTTTGAAACGCAGCGCGTGCTCTCGTTACTGTTCGTGAATACGTAGGCTCGTAGAAACTCCCGTTATCGATTATTCACACATTCGGTTCGACTTTTTTTCCCCGCTCGACACTTCATGAGCAATTCTTAAACGCAACTATTAAACGAATAAAACAATTAATTAATGAAATCGCTATACTGTATGGCGTATAGTAGATTCCTCATACAGTGTTTTAAAGACGCAGAATTAAATGAGAATTACGCGCTGATAGCTTTAATGACAAAAACCCCCTGTGTCGTCGACACACAAATATACACAAAAAATACACACACACACACACGATACGCAAACAATTCTTCGATTCTTTAGATTCCGCCCTTGATCTCGATTGTCTATCGCCTTGCAAGACTCCCGTAAGCAGCCGAAAATCAAAAGCAATTTTTTTACAAAGTCTATACGTCAAAACTAACTAATTGCAAGTCTCGATATCAAAAAGATCATTGAGTAGGAAAGTAGTCCGACGCTAGGATCTACCTCCGACAGGTAGACGACAACTACGGTGACAGAAAATTCAATGTTATTTTCAGCGATGCATTTAATAGTAATGACGGTTTGATAATGACAATACTTCTTTTGTAATTGAAAGAAAGCGCAAGCGAGAGTGAAATCTTTCGGAAACCACGAGCTGTTTTACGAGCTATCACATCAGATTAGCGGGACGGGTGAGAAAGTCTCAAATGCCATTTCTTGTCTTTTCGTTAATTCGCTCTGTTGAATCGAGCTCGATGCAGTTTTAATATAAATAAATAAAAGAGAATCAAACACACGTTGGATCGGTATTTTAATATGTTACCATGTAAAATATGATAGAATTGTAAGACATGAACCATATCTACCTAAATTTTAGTATCTCAAATTGTGGTATTGAGTATAATTTCAATTATACAACCGTGTAGAACAAAGTAAAATTTATTCTTTTAAGCTTTTGTCACGTCATATGCAAAAGGAAATGCACTTAAAATTTAATTCTTTGAAACGCATCAAATGATATGGTTCAATGATTTAGAAATCAGGATAGACGCAATGAAAGTAGGAATCAGCATTGTCAAAAAAAAAAAAACGAATGCTGTTGCATTCAAGAAATATTGGACTTTTAATATGTACTAAAAGCGATCGTGCACATATCAATAGTGAATAATAGATCTTAATTAGCATTTTCGTTTGAACCGCATTGCGCCGCTCCAAGACGATGCAATTTTCGCCCATCTCCGTTAACGAGTGCCGGTAGAATGAAGTTATTAAACGAACGCAATCACGAGTGACAATGAGGTTAATCCGACAATGCTACTAATTAGCGCGTGTAATGTTAACCGTCAATTATTGTGCTTGCCGGCATCGATCCCAACTGTGACGAGCCCGACTCGTACGGCGTACTCAATAATCAAAATAAGCGCACGAGCGATGCGGATTCTCGACTTGTAAGTCCTACTGCGTAAGATCAAATCGACATATAAAGACAAAAATTAACAACTTGTAAAATTAATAATTTTATATTGATTTAAATTCTTTACATTGGAATAAAGAGAGTCTATAGAAAAAAATGTAAGGGAACTCGCTTAGAAACATAGAAAGATTTTTTAAAACTGAAACACAGGCAGGTATTTGAGGATCACCATCGTAAAAAAGTCATTAAACACTTAGGATTTAGGACATTTTCCTTACTTATGCGAACGCGAGACTTTCTCGAATCCCGACGGAAACGGAGGGAACTGCGAGTGCAAAGCGTATTAACATTGCGTTTAAAATTGCGAGAGTGCGACGGAAAAGCGCGAGGATGTCTTCTGTCACAGTAAAGTCAATTCTATTGAGCGCACTGCGTACACGCAATTTGCGGGCGATGTTAAGCTGCGACCTTTGTGGCAGCAAAATCGATACGATTCGATTTCTCAAAGTCACGCCAACAGCAAATGCCTATATCCGCGACGAGATTCTATCGGGACAAAAGCACCGAAAACGAAACGCGAGAATATTACTCGATACTTAGATGGTATTGTTGGACATACCACGCGCGACGCTCTTGAAATCTCTTCGATACAAGCAATTTGTTAATATTTGGAAGAAACCTTCAACTATACCACGATTGAATTTGAAGAACGTACATGAATCAACTTGATCTGAATAAATAAGATAACACAATTTTGCGCCAATTTAAATTTGTGCAAGAAATAATAGTTGTATGTGAAGTTTTTTATGAATCAAAATGATAAAAAGACAAATAGCGTATTTCAGTATCCAGATAGGAAACTTTTGTAGTAAATGCACAATTATTGCTTTATCCATTCACAGCATTTCGCAATACGTGTCATAAAGTAATTCTGCAAAACGCATATCTTTTGATAAAATAGAATTTTATAATTATAAGTTCTAAATATTGAGAAAATTATGAAGCAAAGTTACTTAAAAAATAAAAAAACTTTCTTACTATTAAATAATGATTGTACAATATTATACTGTAACGATTTTTACAATAATTACAAAATTAATTAATCTGAAATGTATTCAGTAATAATTGTGCTAAATTGATTCGCTCTAATTATATAATTTATTTTAAGCAATTTTTTAAAGATTGCTATATGTTACAATAATTAAATTTAGAATTAATGATTTTTTTAGAATTAATGGTTTTAAAGTTAAATTTAGACTTATTATACCATATATTATACATTATATTTTTAAATTAAAATTATGCTAAAATTTTTCTGAATGCGTTCCTATCTGGGAATGAGAAAATGTCTGTTAAAAAATTATATTTTATCTCGTCGCTATAGTTGAGGTTTAACGACAAAAAAGGAAAAAAAATGCGAAGAAGAGAAGATGGCGTAATCGTTGGCAATAATCTTCGAGCTAAGGAGGACAAAAGTGTACACGAAAAGAAAGTTTGATCAGTGCGATAGTACGAAACACGTATATCACAGCTAAACGTAACGGGGACGACTTTATTGTACTTTATTATACAATATAAGGCAGAATTTGTAAACACAGTTTATATTAGGCCGACGTTGACACGGCGAGCCTTGTTTTGCAAATAGGACCCAATTGTCATTTCCAGTTTTAGCATAATGCTTAACAACTTCGAAATCTCGCATTTTATCTTTTAGGGGAAATTATCGCGGATTTCTACTTCACTCGGAATTGAGTGAAGCTGAACGTTGCCTTCCGTTCGGTAAAACTAGCGGTACCACATCTCGTTTCTCTTTCTAAATTTTCTTTTTGCAACGATTCTTTTTCCGGAGCCACAAAACAAAATGTCAAAAAACCGTAAGCGAAATCAAGGAGCGCGAGTGCGGCACAAAATCAAAATCGTCCATGGTTGAACATACCGAGGACATTGGACGCGAGGTAACGTAAAGAGAATTTCACGACGGTCTCTCACGCTCCTCGATTGGCGCTTGCACCGACACTCATTGTATTCGAAGCGCGTTGGAAGACGACAAACTGATAACGATATTAGTAACAGAACGTTTATATCGTAGCGAATAAGCGCTAACAATTAGAGAACGAGTAGCGTTTTCGGTTCATCTACTACTACTACTGCGAGCTTCTTAGAAATTTTCAAGAGGCGATGACCTCTTTTCTCTTCTCGAATGTATACAATATATCCTCAACTGCATCTCGGATCTCATCGACTCGCGCTTGACAAATAAGACGAGAGGTATTTAAAAAAAAGAGGCTTGAGCGGTTGATTTTATCGAGTCTATTTTTAGTAGTTTTGTTCAAAGACTAAACAGACGAAGAGAGGAAAAAAAAAACGAAAACTTATAAAAGATTATATTACGCGATGTGTTGCGACCTGTAAGAACCGATAATGGATATACAACAAATCAAATAAAACGTTACGATGAATGTTAGCCCAACTAGAATTATTTTTCTTATTTTCATCCTTTCGCCTCTTCCAGTAGAACGCGATTTACGCTCAGCGCAGCAAGTAGTGCGCATACTCCCGTTTTTATACCACCACATTCGTTGTCACATGAGTATTGAAGATCCGCTCTTACCGTTTGAGATAGTTTCTGTTTTCATGATTCCTATCATACTGCAGCAGAGGACGTATTTATAGGTCTTGTCGACCGACACGTGCTACAGTGTCTTGTTCGCTTTTAATTCTAGATTTTTTTAGTAAGAGCGAACAAAAGTCTGCCAATAGTGAAAAAAAATGAAATACTTTGCCGTGTACTTTGCTGTATGCTTTATCAAGATTCCAAATGTTGCTGCGATCGAAGGTATTTAAATACAATAAGTCATAATGTGTGATTCTCTGTCAGGCTCGTTCTACGATAAGTTATAGTCATAAAGTTGTAAGCAAATAGACCAATTATGATTAGGCAAACGTTCTTATAGCATAACAAGAATTGATTATGGCTTATTGTAAAACGAGGCTCACAGTTATGATTCAGAAGATTATAATATTCGCATAATTCAGGGAATTTCATGATATGTAATCTCGTATCGCGCGCGTTCAAGGACGTAAGATTAATCATGCTCAAAACGCGTGATACGCGTGAACGCGTGAAAGTTTTAAAATGGTGATTTATGTGTGCACTAATAAACGCGTGCATTCTTATTAAGAACGAAATTTTTAACAAACTAATTTTTCCTCGATACGTAACGAGCTGATATGTAAAAGTGCAAGACCTTGCTTGCCGGTAGATTAACATTTATTAACGCGTTACCCTGCCTGCATGAACAAATACATGTGTCAAATAAGGAAGGCGATTGAGCGTATCATCCTTCTGACGCAGACGGCCGACACTGGCACCGGTTGGCAAACAAAGAACTGGAAGAATCTCTTTCGTATCGTTGGAACGTAAAACAGGCGAAAAACGTGATTCTCTTTGTGGGCGATGGGATGAGCCCGGACACCATAACGGCTAGCAGAATTTATCGTGCTGGTGAGACCAGTCGACTAGCCTGGGAGCACTTTCCCCATATCGGGATATTAAAGGTCTCGATAGGATTTTCTTTCAAACGTGACTCGTATTGTAATTAATATGTTTTATGTAACATCTTTGTGCTTGAATGTATCTTTTGCTGATAATGTAGACTTACACCACGGACAAACAAGTCCCTGATTCAGCTTCCACCGCCACCGCTCTCTTCGGGGGAGTCAAGACGAATTACGAAGTTGTAGGAGTAGACGCGAATGTGCAATTGGGGGATTGCGAGGCAAGCTTGAATGCGAATTTTCACGTGGATTCGTTCATAGAATGGGCTCAAGCAGCCGGTAAAGCTACAGGTCGGAGCCTAATCATCTGCTTTTAGAAAACAATTATCTCTCTGCCCTATATTTTTTATATTATTATATCAATATACATATATTATTCAAGATATATTTTTCTACAATCTCTTTTTTTATTATCAATTTTTTTCTATTATTAATTTGCACAATGTATACATGTTAAAAATGCTGTGTCAAAAATTTTTCCAAAAAAGTTTAAAGCAAAGTTAAAAAATTTTGATTTAATTATAATAATGTATAAACAAATCTGTATTTTTTATAAAACATAAACGTAGGATTCGTGACGACTACCAGAGTTACTCACGCAACTCCGGCGCCGCTTTTCGCGCACTGCCCAAATCGCAGATGGGAATGCGAATCCAAAATGCCTAAAAACGCTGCTGCTTGCAAAGATATCGCCAGGCAATTAGTGGAAAATGAGCCGGGGAAGAACATTCGTGTAAATAGAACATGATTCATGCATTTTGTTTAATTTTACGTGATGACTAACGCTCTTATCGTCCTGTAGGTAATTATGGGTGGCGGCAGACAGGTGATGAAATCAAACGTGAGCGCAGACGAATTTGATCCGATAGATACGTGGGCTTGTTACAGACAAGACGGGCGTGATTTGATTGATGAATGGGTAAAAGATAAGACCGATAGAAACTTAGCTTACAAAGTTGTGCAAAACAATGAAGAATTGTCTCAGGTCGATATCGATAACGTAGATTATCTGCTCGGAATTTTCGCCAACGGTCACATCGAGATGGACTGGAAGCGAGAGCGAGGTCCGAAAGGACAACCCAGCCTGGAAGAAATGACCGTGATGGCTTTGCGAATTTTGCAAAAATCCAAGCAGGGATATGTTTTAATGGTACGATTATAATTCTGGTTAATATGGCGAGAAAAATCAATCCGACTGTGCTCTTCCAGGTCGAAGGTGGTATGATCGATAACGCTCATCATCGTGGCCATGCCGCTCAAGCGTTGCTAGAAACGGTCCGATTTTCGGACGCTGTTAACGCTACTCTTAGTATGATTTCCGACGATACCCTCGTGATAGTCACGAGCGATCACACGCACTCAATGAGCTTTAATGGATACAGTCCTCGAGGTTCATCCGTTTTAGGTAAAATTGACACGTAATTGAATTTTTTCCATTTTTTTCCGTTTGTTCTCACGCGAGAATATATTTCAGATATCGCTCAGAAATCTAAACACGACGGGGTGCCCTATACGATTCTATCCTACAGCACGGGTGGACCGAACAGTGTCGCTTATACCGTGAATAACGACAGTCAAGCCGTAAGAATCGATCCTTCGAAATCGAACACCAGTGATTTTACTTATAGCCAACAAGCTACAATCATATCGGACGAAGCTAGTCATGGTGGCGGAGACGTAGCTGTATACGCTATAGGTACGTTGACGGTGTCTAATTAGATACTACAGGACGAAGATTGCAATTAGAAGCTTTGAAGTCAAAAATTGTTATCTTCTCGATTGACTTAGAAAGATATCGCCGTAAGCCACAAATCTATTTATATATCTTGAGTCTTCTTTGCAGGACCGTATGCGCATCTCTTCCACAGCGTGCACGAACAGAACTACGTGGCCCATGTCATCGCGTATGCTGCGGGTATCGGCAAGTATTCCAGCAACGTTGGGATATCGCACCATATTCTAAATACAATTATATTATATGGTAGCTTAATCTTGTTGGCGCTAATCGCATACAAATAAATCTACAAAACCAATAAATGTATTATCAGTTTCTTTTATTTTTCAGTAAAAAAAAATCAATATCGATAGGTACGATCGCTAAAGGCGTATTTTTAGAATTTGTATCACCCTACGCATAAAATAACTCTTATCGTGTGTAATTAAGTGGTATTGCAAGTGCCCGAGAGATATCACTTGTACCCACACCATCACAGATCGGACTAACTTTCAATGGACATGTCAAAGTCCTATGCCCTTCGTTTCTTCTTCTTGTCGCAACAGGACAACTTTACAAACTCTAACTTTCCGCAAATAGTATATACATATTCGCACATTTATTTACAAACATATACATTAAGAATAATTCTCAGTCTTATGCTGCGGAGGATAAAGACACTCGCAATACTCGCTTCGTAAAATCGTAAAAGAAGAAGCACTCCTCCGAGATTATGCTTGAGAACAATTAAAATAATGCTTTTGCTTAAAACACGTTATTGCATTTATACGTTAAGGCTTATAAAAAAAAATGTCGTCTTCGCAGCGTATTCTATACATCTACATCCCTGCTTAATGATTTTAATAACGTAAAAAAGGAAGAGTACACATATGGATCGGAAACTGGCGATCGGAAACGTTGTATGACACACTGAAGAAAAATTCTGATTAAAAACGAACGAATCGGAAGAATCTTGTAGGATTGATCAAATATTTTGGTTATTATAATAGAAATCAATTCTTTATAAGCTATAAAGTATTGAGTTCTATTTATAATAACCAGAATTTCTATCGTAATAACCAGAATATTTGATCAATCCTACAAAATTTTCTGATTTGTTCGTTTTTAAGCAGAATTTTTTTCAGTGCAGAGAAAGGATTACATCAAGAGAAATGGAAGAAGTTGTCGGGATTTCGTTTCATCAACACAAACGTATTAATATATGTTAATGTCGATTGTGCACAGAAATTACTGTTTAATGTCATGTAATACGACAAACATGTAGACTCCGAACGCTGAGTCTTCTCTGTTCTTCTATTGTCTTTAGAGCGATGAAACGATGACGAAAACAGCGAAACGGAAGATCACTGCGTCTTTTTCCTCTCGCACTTGTTGACGCCGTACATCACAGTCTCGTGTAACAGTATTTTCAGTGCGATACCGCCGAGGAAGAGTAGCGAGGTAATCAGAAAGATGAAACCCGGGGTATACTTGCCGAAAATCGTCAGATTGCACAGGATTCCCATCTGGAAGATGAGCAGCAACGGTACGAGATACACGGCCGCGGTCAGGTAGCAGGAATGCTTGCGTTTCGGCTTTTTAAACCTGTTGAACGTCACGGGTTTAGCAGACTCGTTATTTGTTTCTGCTATCGCTTTTTGTGCGTTAATCGATTTCTCGATGTGAATTCCGTGCAGCACAGATTGACGCAAATTCTCGTACGTGACCAGAAGATTAAGCGTAATCTCCTGGAGATAATAGCTGAGGTAGACGTGTATTTTGCGTACTATCGGATGCGACTTGGAATTGTCGAAGGAGTAGAGAAGATACGGTAGCAGGTTGAGATTTTGGCAGCAAAGGCGGATTTTCTGCATTGACGCATGTCGGAATAGCATTGGAGGCCCGCTGTAGTTTCCATCTGTCGTTGGGAGAGAGAGAGAGAAAAGAATACTTAATCAGCACGAATGGCATTACGTAGTTACTATCATTCGCAAGCCGAAAACATCTTTATTACATGATAGTCCAACTACATATGTAATTTGTGCGATAACAGAGAGATATTTGATTAAATGTATCTTCCATTTAAAAAATAGCCGAATCTTCATTATTATTCGATTCACAAGTGTGTTTTTGCATGTACATACAAAGAAAGGGCCAGAAAAAGATAATGAACGTAAATGTTTTATTTATTTACCCTTAAACATGTCGGACACTCGTCTAACGAGAGTTGGTTTCTTCTTTAGGCCATTCTTCTGCTCCATTTCCGACATCTGTGACATTTTAACAAGATGCTCAGAAATTGTGTTTGTCCTATCTGTGATCGCAGAGATCGATGTTGCTTTTTCTGTCCTCACGTATACTTCTTTTCCCTCAGGGAATGCACTCGAATATCTCCTGAAAAACACATAAGCGTATTAGTGATAATCATATAAGCGTAAAATAGCAGTATAAAATATAAGCCTGAAAAGAAATAAATAATTGTTTTTTTTTTTTCTTCAAGACGAGACTAAATCGAGCAAAAGAGAATAACGAGATAAACTAGATGATTACCAGTCGTGTTCGACAACAACAACGAGAACTCTTGGTGGAGGTCACCAGTGAGCGTTTCGGCCAGAACTGAGAAATTTTCGTCATTCGTGCTGTTCAAGTTGCGTGGTTAAAAAAAAGGCGTCACAATTCGATAGCCTGTCGACCCGAGATTAATTTCTCGATCGCAAAAATTTTGCGCGACTTAGCAATCGCGAAAAATGTGCATGTACAGAGTTTCTCCGATTACAATTTTTTTTCTGTTTAAAGAACTGTTTTTGAAGACTTTAACCCTAGACTACATGTTACATTAGAAATTTGCAATTAGTGCCTTAAATATTAATACTCTAAGTTTAGTTAATCGAGATTTCTATGCAAATTATTTGTTGCAAAACGTAAACTTATACGACAGATTTTAATATTAATTTTAATAATTATTAAAATTAAATTAAATTGAATTCATCAAATTACAAAAATTAAATTACAAAAAAGATTGTCTTTATATTTTTCACTATTAATTGCGTAGAAAATATTCAGAAATATACTTTTATAAAATTGTCTTCGACGAACGAGTTCTGTCGCAACTATACAAGTTTACACTTTCATGGCAAGTTAAGAATGTTAATATGCGCATAAAACCTTTCCACTGCTGGCCAGCAAAGTGGATTAGGAACACCACAAGGTTGAATAATTTAGTCGGACAGACTATCGGGATTCACTATGTCGCAACTTTTTCATTTAATACACGACATAAATGTTATTTATAAAAACTTTTAAAAATAAATTAAATTATACTTTAAATAAATTATAATACCAAAAATAGCACGTATGTGTGCGTATATAAAGTGCATGTAAATAGTAAAATTTGAATTCAAACTGGAAAGTAATTGTTCACGTGAATCTTTTTTTTTTTGAAGCTAATAATTTGAATAGTAACCACAAAAAAGTATATGTGTAATACTTTTTAATTAGTAATGTACAAATATTATACAACTATAGACTAAGGTCTCTCTCTCTCTCTCTCTCTCTCTCCTAAAATTGTTAATGTGCAAGAGAGCAAAATTAAGCAAATAATTTAAAATTATTCATTAGCGACATTTTTGATTTATTTGGTACCTGATTGGAATTTTGTCATCCTACCCTATTTACTAAATTAGTGATCAGAGCTATGCTATAAACAAGTGTCTATCTGCGATACGTTCCTGGCATGAGGCATGGATTCGATCGACTCCATTCTAATTAGCGCTGAGCAACAATTGAAATCGAATCAGATAGAGCGGAACTTTTCTTAATAAGTTCTTTATATTTTTATAAATATTTTTATAAAAGTGCACGCAATTCTGCTTACCTTGGTGTCAGTATAATGGGGAACTCGGCATCTGTTTCCCAGCCACTAGGCAGATTCGCCTGTCTGTCGTACGACGGCAATTTCGGAAATGTAGCCTTAAGCTAACTGTATTTCTTGTAGAGATTGAAAACTATCGGAAATTCACGAAATATTCCCATCCTTTGCGTCGCCTCGCCGAACGTTCGCGATCAATAATTCAACACGCAGTAGAGCAGCTGGTTCTGGGAGTGGAGTACGTTACGTTTCGATGCTCGCTCGGGTACTAAACCAGCCTCGGCCGTGCTAGCTAACAACTACCAGTCGTTTAGCCACCTCTACCGACTCTAAACTCATGACCATGACCGGTTACGTGGAGCATGTCAGTGTGCTCCGAACCAATCGAAACGGCAACTTCCATTGAAGCCGATGCCGGATTGGCCGATGGCACCGCAGCTCAGAGGGCCGAGATATATATTTCTCTCGTGAATACCGAGAAAGAGGAAAAAGGTCATCGACGCGAGAAAATGCGTGCACGGCCGCAGACGAGGCTTTCGTCACGCACACACTCGTTCCCTTGCCCGTGGTATTACCGGCCTCTTGTCCTACCAGCTTGATTAGTACCCGCATGGCATTATTGATGGAATTATACTTTTATACAACGGAAACGGAATTTGCCAATCATTTCGACGATTTTACTCTTGAAGAAAATTGATAATGCCTAATTTTTTAGATTTCTGTTGAACAAATTTACCTTTTTTTACTTCGAAATCAAACAGGAACTCCTATAAATTGTTCTGCAAGATTTCATCAGTTTTGAATGTATGCCTATCTGTTTCGTAGAAATGTAAATATTCTACACAAAAATGCAAATATTCTATTTTAATGACAAGGAAGTGAAATTCTCTCGCGAGAGAAAGGATAAATCTTGAGAAAACATATTTAAGCTAATGGCTAGCTTGGATCTTGTGTAATACTCAATACTGAAATGGCATAATTAACTAAATACCAATAGTATAAAGGTTTATATTAAGCATTAAATACAAATATTATTAAATTGCAAAGCTATTTTGTAAGTGATAATACTCTTTTGTTTTAATGCGATATTTTTGTTACATTCTTTTTATGTTACCTGATTGCTTTTTAGTGTAATACAAATGTACGGATACATTCAACCTGAAACCGAGCAGGCAAAATCTGTCCTGAGGCAGAACACACGCCTAAGTACTGAGAACAAAGTTCGCGAAGATCCAGGGAGGATTCTTCCGTACTGACCGACGCGACGTATCGATTCCGCTCATTGAGACACGCATGCGGAGGATGCGTGATCGTAAAGAGAAAAAATAACGAGACAATTCTATTCAACGCTAAGTATAATGATAAGGATATCGTTAATAAACAGAATTTTGTCGATAAATTGACTTCGCAGAAAAAAAAGAAATATATGTCATTTCATTGACCTCGCTTCCGCTACTCGACGCGACCACGCATCGAGCGTGACGCGGATGCGTGCTCTCCATTGATTTGGCAGAGAAATTCCCAGACAGTTTTACAAAACAATGTCGAGTTAATATCTTATCTTATAAATACGGATGCCATTTTTTTTCTTACAATGATTCAATCTCAGACATTCGAAGCTTCAACAAGTAAATCTCCAACGGAGATGGAAAATTTCGATTAATCTAATTTTAAAAACAGTATTGCCCATATAGTCAATATCGCCTATTTATGTACACGTAAAACATGAACGTATCTTTGCAATGTATTACTACATAAATGTAATCGCACAGATAAGCAACATTGAAAATTTAATACTCAAACTGAAGTATACGTACATACGAAGCGGCGCAAAAAGACACGTGCTTACAGCGTGTCAATTTATTCGAATTCGTGTATGCCATTAAGAATCCCGACTTTCAATTTAACGATAACATAACAATTTAATGACTTTTTAAAAACAACCATATTTGTTTGATTAAAATAGCCAGTTGATAAATGATAAATTTTATTACATCTGTTCACGGATTGGTTAGCTGGCTTTACATATTTTGTAGATTTGAACAATACATTTTGCCGTCGTAAATATACACAAAGAAACACATTTAAAATACTTCTTTTGTTTAACGTTGTAATTATCATGGCAGCTATTAATTCGCTGACACATTGAATATCTTGGCAAAGTGCACACACCTTGCTGGCAGTATTATTATCAGAGAGCAAAAACACATGTGTTTCCTGTTCCAAAAACATTGAATTAAAAGTAACAATAAGACTGCTCGAATATCAAAGAATCTTTACACAGTGTAAGATTGATTTGATAAAATTTAACTTTCTCGAAAACTTATTTTTATTAAAAAAATGGACAAGATAACAGAAAGTTTTTAATTTTATAATTTCTACAATTTTTACAATTCTATAGTTTCGAGAAAAACTTTTTTATTATAAATATTTCTCTCTCCCCCTCTCCCTTGCGAATTTTATTCTTTATTGATGTCCGGCTGGTTGCTGTTTATAGTGAACTTTCCCCCACTTTACATTGCTCTATTTCTGTACCCGTAATTTTCCTCTTTTTCGTCACATCTATCCATGTACGTCTGCGCCGTAATGTGAATCACAAATACAATGCAGAAAACATCGGCGAATCTTTTTGCACGTGACATTGATTTCCTTTTTTCTGCATCGCAATTGCAGAATTGATATATGTATAAAGATCGAATGTCGAATTAATTGCGATTACTTATCTGGTTATGTTCAGCACACGAGAACAAATACAGCCAACATTCTCATCGGCGCTGAGAAAACCGGGAATGATGTAATCCTAAGTCAAACATACACTTATATTTTGAAAAAGCAAAAGAACAGTTAATGCAATAAATTTATCATATATTAGTGCTAAATTTATGCAAATTATTATCTCGTCGTGTTCATCACGTGTTAGTAAATGCAATCTGAATTTTTATCAAGATAAAAAAATTATAGATAATCCATTTTAGTTATTTAATCTGTTCTGTGTTACAATAGAAAATAGAATTGAAAATTTTTCAATGAATGATTATTATGAAATTATATAAAATTTCTGTAAAAGTTGCTTTTTGGATTTGTGATAGATAAATTTTTTAATATTAAATTCGAGATTGAATCAACTTGAAGCTTCTATTCCCTTTTCCTTTCTATGTTGAAAGTGTGACACAGTCGAACTATGAAGTCACGCTTGCAACACGTGCACTCATGTAGACAACCCCATTGACCATCCGTCTTCATCACGAAATGATCACGTGTTTAAGAAATTCTCATAGCACATGTCTAGCAAAGCTTGTATAGTCACAGCGGCAATACACTCTTCGCTTGAAATTTTAATTTTATCTCAACACTTACCGTTATCTTTCTCGAAGAATATTATTTTTCCAATTTGTGACAATACAATTCAATATATATATTACTCAGTTTTTGTCGTGTCAATGACAGAGAATTAATAAAATTTTGCTTGATTTTTGTTTCATTAAAAAATGTATTAGAATAATATCAAATGATAATCCAAATAATCTTTTTAATTAGGATTATTACAAAAAGATAAGATAGTGTTTAGTTCTTTTCACAGAATAGTCAACTAGAAAACGTTTTCTCAAATTATCTTCGATTCAAAATTATGTTACATATCAATGTAATATTTATTGATTCTTCGGCTTATAATTAATATAAATAACAATCATTTTCTTCAAAATCATCGCACTCGACGTTTTGTGCAAAATCAATTATACCGATTTTATCAATGACATAATATTTAAAATCTTACCTAATACATTTTTCACTTACAATCCAGATCCAATTAATACTCAATTTCTTTGATATAAAATCTAAATGATTGCAAAATCATCGTGTGACGTGATGTAAAACAAAAATAGGAAATCGCATTGCTGCCTTTGCAAACCGAGAAAACGATAAAAAAATAATTATAATGTTTACCACAATTCTTATTTACATATTTGTCTAATTTTTTTCTTTTATCTGTTATTCTCTAATTTTTGGTCTTTTACATCTCTTCTACTTCGTCGATCATTTCCCACTATCGCCTGCTTGATTGACTTTAGTAGTCAGATAAGAGTGAATAGTGTTTAAACGAGAAGAGTACACTGCCACGGACGTAGTTAGAAAATTGTGACACAGTTTTGACTATGTTAAACTTGTTTTCAATTTACTTCTGTGATTTTCAAATAGTTTTTGCGATGTTACGCGGATTACTATTAAATTTAAATTATTTAGAATATTTTACTTAAAAATTATTATCTTGTTCACAAATGACTAGAAATATTATCTAAAATATCAAATGAATATATTAAAAGTGAATTAAGTAAGAATTTATTATAAATTGTCAATTAACTGTGACATGTGTACGTACATGAAGTTAGCACCGCTATTTTATTTTCAAAAAATAATAAAAATTGTGCTGTATTGTACTAGATTTGTGCTACATTGTACTGCAAAAATTAATGACATCTCAAAAGACAAAGCATCAAATTAAAAAAATTATTTTTTTGCCAGCACCACCATTTTCATTTAGCGACAAAATAAAAATTGTGTTTGATATAATGTTAATTACCGTATATTGTGCAGTAAAAATTTCAATCATATTTCTTCTCGTTTTATAAAGAAATATAAAACAAAAATCTCCAGTTGTGCTGACTTGTGCTAGGCTAGCACAGCTCGGATATGCATTTCTATCCTTATCCGATTATTACAAAGTCGAATTACGGATATGAGTTATGCATACGAATTATCTATCCAGAATTGTCTTTTGAGATATGCGATTAATTTTTACGGCACAATGTAACACAAATTTAGCACAACACAGTACAATTTTTATTTAATAAAATTATATTATCCCTGTCTCGCCGTAATAACATCAACAATGTCTTGTATAATTTACACCGCGGATAGTCTTTTATTTTCCAAACTATGCGCTCGGACATCAATATGATCGACGAGGCATTCATCTTCATTTGG
>JAJVSH010000008.1:661581-757519 GCA_021460005.1 Tetramorium alpestre | reverse complement strand
GATAGTGTAATTGTGTGAAGTGAGGATACGAGGAATTACAGAATGGTGGAAAAGGATAGCCGAAAGCGGGGGGGAAGTAAGGCAACAGCGACGGCCGACGGCCGACGGCCGACGGTGAGTTACTTGTTGCATTGATGTATCTACATGAAGTAGCACCGCCATTTTAAAAGTGTAAAAAAATTATTTTTTTATTTCACACTTGTCTCTTGAAATATGTGACTAATTTTTACGGCACAATGTAGCATAAACTTAGCTCAATATAGCAAAATTTTTATTATTCTATTTAAATAAAATGGCGGTGCTAACTATATGTACATATCTATACATAAATTTGAAGTTTATTTCTTCTCTGAATTTATTTCTCACCTTGCTCTTTAGATCAAATGTTTTAATTGATAGTTTTATATTATCTGATTATGACAAGAACGCGGAATAAATCAAAATTATATCCTTGAAATTTATATTGGTATCGGTGAATAAAAATGTTTGTTATCTCAATCGGTAATTATTTAAGACTCGTGATTACTTCGTCTAGACTTCGTTAAAAAACAGATTAAAAAGATGAAGCAACTGTCCTTCAAAGTCCATCGAAAAGTTTTGCGTATTGACATTATTTGTTCTAGATCTCTGATACGATCTCTTTATCGCTGTGTATTATCTTTTCCAAATGCACGATTTTTACACAACTGTATAAATATAACGAATTGTGTCGTTGCTTAATATCGTGATTAATATCGAATATTTCTTGGAAGACTAGGCGATTTTTTTGTGTCCGAATATGCAACGTCCGCATCAAACATGATACGACGAAATTGAATTCTTGTTACCTCACGAAAGTGCCGAATAAGACCCACCGAATTGATAGATGGCCAATAAGTTTATGATACAGATCATTTCATCATGCTAATTAATTAATATCTCTCAGCCTATTTTACAAAAAAAGAAAACAAAGCGATATATGTATAATAATAAAAATCGTAACAAGCGTAAGATTCAAGGTAATAATTGAACGGAATATAAATGTAGAGATATCAGCTCAGTTGCTATAAATATTTTTAATTTTTACTTTTTGAAAGCAAAATCACAGCTACATACGATGTGGTTCCATAATCATTAATATAATAATAATAATAATAATAGGACCCACACATCCGCTTTGTAGGTTCGCAAGCTACAAAGTGGATCTGACAGGCAAAACTTCAAATAATAAAAATAATAATAATAATAATAGAGAATAATACATAGAATAATGCCCGCATGCTCGCCGTGTAGGTTCGAAGGCTACAAGGCGAGCGTGGCGGGCAAAATTAAACAGTAATAATATTAATAATAATAATATAATAATAATTAAAATTATATAATAGCTTCTTCTCTCTTAGATCCATACAGCGGATATTTTAGCACTAACGACCATACGATAGAATCTCTCTAGCTTTTCTTCGAATAATAATACGCTCTAATGGTATACTGTTTCGCTTCATTTTCGTCTTGCTTCCGTTGTCGTTTTCGGACAATGACCGCGTTATCATATATGTATATATCTCATATTATATAATAATATATATAATAATCTTTATAAATTATATATATATATTATATATATAATAAAGGTTCTCCATATTTATAAGGCAACCACCATATGTCGTTATTAGTAATCCTCTCTCTTTCTCTTTATCGCTCAACATTCAATCTGAATTCACCTCTCGTAATTACATTCCAAGATAGATAAATTGCTCATTCTCATCCGGACTATTCCCATTATTTCCACTATGTTCGCTCTCCTTTTCTTCTTCTCACGCATCTCCCTCTATCGATTCTAAATACTAAATAAATATTATACAGATTTATCTATCGACCACATGCTGAATCTTTCATAGTCCCGCGCAAGTGTCTCTCTCGCGACTTAATATAGTAAAACAGTACTTCGACTTTTATTAGCGTGGTTTTATGGCACTTGTTTAATGGCTGGACTCTAGCCTCTCCACGTTCCCGATGCGAACGATATCTTCGGTTCCGACAACGATACCTTTTCGTTTTCTTCTTCTGCTTCTGGGATTGGTATCCGCTCCGATATCGCGTTACATCGCTGATACGACACACGATACTGCGAGACCGACGAACTCTCTTCGCGATTTTTAAACTGCCGCGTAAGGACGACGCACCGTCGGTGTGGATCGATGACTATCGACTCGCTATGGAATGCTACTATTGTAATATTTCAGGAAAACTATTAGAATATTGAGATCCTCGGTTCATTTTCGAGGGATCAGCTCGATCGACCGAAATATAATCGATCCTTTTAAAATCATCGCGATCGATCCGTTTCATTTGGCTGTTTATAGTTTCAATAAAATGGAAAATCATGAAAATTAAATGTGAAATTTTAATTTTTGAACTTTGCTATTTATATTGTCGCTTTTAAAATTTTACGAATGTATTTTTCCATTATTATGGATTATACAGATGGAATTTTTAATTAAACAATTTTGCCATTTATCAAACTTCATTTTGATACACAGCATTTTATAATTATACCTCACAGTTTTTTCCGTTATGTAATTAACATTCTTCTGTTTAAACCAAATATATTTCCGAAAATAAAACTTTTTATTACAATAATTTTGATATGTGACATTTTTATTTAAGATTTTAAGATTTTATTTTATTTAAGAAATTATTTATATTTTAAATTTTGACAACGCATATCTTGGAAACATTTTCTTGCGATTTTTAATTCATAATCAATCAATACGACAAAAAAGAGAATGGAGTTGACTAATCATTTAAAAATGATAAAAAATAAAATCAAGGTAATATCTAAATTAGGAACAGACACATTTAGATTCTGTTGACATTATAAATTGTAAATTTTTTCATGATATTTTTAAAAGTTTCAAAAGTTCAAAAATTCTTTTCCCGCTGATGTAACATTGTGAGATATTTTTACTTTTCATTGAAAATATTAATTACAGCATACGCAAACAGATTTCACCTTAACAAATTCGTAAGTGAAATATTGATACAATTCTAGGAAACTTTTTGCAAAATGTTCATGTATATCATTCTCTAAGATCAGATATTTTGCATATGAAAAATCAAGAAAGTTCTCGGCGATGAAATTGTACACATTAAATTTTTTTTCTTTTAAATAAATTATAAATATTTCATAAAAAATGTAAAAATGTTAGAAAATGTTTAAAATCCATTTAAATATCAGCGACTCTGCGGCATTTTATCTAGTTGATGTATCTTTAAGGCACTAATGTCTTTTGTTTACTATTAAATCTATGATCGTTTCTCGGCCAGTTAATTAAAATACATAATTCAGGAAAGAAATTAATCCAGGAACTGCACGATATAATTATCGAAATTAATAATTATAGTAGAAACTTGTTATCTTCAGAATCAACTATCTTTCAAAATTTAAATTCAGTCTTTAATCCATCTTTTAATCCATCTATGATCAATTGCAATTGTGGTATTTCTTTCCGAAATTCGATCATAGCTAAAAATAAAATGTAGGTCTAATAGTGTGGTCTGTTATCGATTCGGTTCTGCTGCTATGTTGAACAGATAGCTTTCTACGTATCGTCGTACGTTAAATTGCTAAGGCACGGTCCTACAAAAGTGTGGAAAAGATTCTAAAGGCACCCCAGGGCATCTCTCGCCGAGCAGTCGCATAATATTATTGTGTATTACGTTTAGTTATTCGCCGAGAAGATATGCGTATGTCCTTTCTAATCTCCATGCGGGAACGTTACGCGCCGAACTCTCCGGATACTCTCCTTATCGTTCATCCGGTATTATTATCACTCTCTGTGCAAACGAACCGTATCTTGTCTCAAAGATAAAAGATAAATCTGATTAATGCAAAAATTCACTCTTCTCAGTTGCATTTAAACGAGAAAGAGCGAAGATGCGTCTAATACGATAAGAAGTGTAGACGGCGAGATTACGCGCGAGAAAATAAACTTATCGAATGAAAGTGGAATCGTATCATCGTTGAGCTGCTTGCATGCTTTAGGAATAGAAGAAGCGAGAAATTTGTTCCTTCCGATGAATGTGAATCCGATTCGTACCAATCACAATACATATATACTATACACACATATATTAAACAGCTTTGCATTATGTCGATCAGCGACCATTTTTGTAAAACATGCTTTGAATATATCTTTTCTTTTCTCTCTACCTTCACATACAACTTCTGTCTCGTTAAACTCTTAATTTTCACACTCTCTAATTTGATCGTTCAACGACCATCGCTTTTCTTCATTCTATCCTTCATTCTTGTGTCTCGCAGTCTTTCTAATTAACTTTCGATTTATCAATACTGCTTATTCATCGCGTACTCTCCAGAACGTAATCCACAAAATATGCGTCTATTTTACCATTTTATGTATTGAATTTATAACGGATCATCGTCATTGCACAATCAACTTTCGATTATACGAAGTAATTAAATAAATAATTTGCAATTATCAACAGAGAAACCCATACGAAGCAATTGTTTTGAAAATTTATATATAAATAAAATAATTTTTACAACAAATGTAAAAAATTATTAAAGAAATAGAGTACTTAATACGGGGTAGCTATTATTGAATCTTCTCGTTATCGATTGCGCAATAGGAATAAAACGCTAATATCGCCGACATAACGCAATAAACATTTTTAATTTCGCAGTCTAGACGATAGGAAAATATCTTTCCCTCACTTCTTCAGTGTGTGCCAAAGCGCGAAAGATATGACCGTCGCATTAATTTCTACTATCTCGCAATGCATAAAGAATACCAATCGAATTGTCGCGCCGCCGATTTACCACTTTGTATTACCGTTTCTCTCTTCGTTCTTTATGGACAATGCATTAAACTAGTCTACAATCTAGATCGTCGTAAGGACTTCACGCGGAGAGTACATAGGATGACACTAACAAAAGGGAAAAAATGTACAAGGTTCCTTCTTTTCTCCTATTAAATATTATAGTTTGTCTTTTCTTCATGCTAAAGCTATAATATAGACTTGTCTTCGTATTATTGTCTTAGTGCTACGCCAGATTCTCGCGACCTTCATTGTCGTTCCCGATTCCCGACAGTCATGGTCCGGAAGAATTGTATTCTGAGATTCAACTACAGACACCTCGCGTAATTCACGGTTGAATTTAAATCCCATATCAAAGTTCCGTCCTGTTTACATGTGGAAGCGTTTCTAGAGTCTGTGAAGATTGCTCGACAATGCAATCATTTTCCTGATTCTTCGTCGGTTCACCTTAGTGCTTAGACTTTACATACGAAGAGACCGAATCGTCTTGACGGTTCCTCGACGTAGCTACAGATACCGAACGTATCTTAATTCGAACATCTCGACCTAATAGTATTTGTTCTGAAGATAAATGTTATTGACTAGCCCCCTACCGGTTGCCACTGATCATCCATATTACCAGGAACGTCGCTCGATCATGAACGATCGAGGCACTCGAGTGTTCTTTCGGGGAATGTCTATAGGGACTAGGAATTTGTCTTTTAATAGGCGTTTTCCGGAATTTCGCGGACAATCGTTTAGACTTCTTTTTTTCTTTACGCGACAATTATCGACGATGGGCATCGAGTTGCGACAAAGTCGTTGACTAGTCCCCTACCGGTTCCGCTCGAATTTCCACCTAGTCGGGAGAAGACGGCAACGCCATTCTCTAGGGAATGTCTACAGGGACCAAGGTAATGCTTTATTCGGGCGTCCTGTCACGTGCAGGACTTCTACGGGAGATCGTTAGGAGTCCATGTGTCGGTACTTGTGCGCCGACATCTGCGCCAGACCCAACACCGCGTACTGGCACTGCAGGCAATGATAGTGCGTCTGCTTGCCAGAGTGTTGACACTGCACGGCACCGCACGGTTGACTGGGCGTGAATTTCTGGAAACCCGCCGCCGCGATACTGTCCAGCTTGGCGTGCTGCCGCCGATGAGCGACCACCTTATTCGTGTCCGTGCAGACGAAGTCGCACTTCAGACAGTGGAAATGCGACGCCTTGTTCTGCATCGATCCGAGGGACGATGTGTACGCGCATTGACCCCTGCCGCACGGAACGTTGGCCCGGTACTGTTGGAAATCACCCCCCATCAGGGTGTCCAGCCGCTCGTGCCTCGCGGTATGCTGCACAAAACGAGTTTTGTCGCAGAACGAGTAGCCGCAATCTTGGCGCATGCAGTGGAAGTGAGTCTGATGCTCTCTGTAGCCACAATGGGGATACCTGCAGTCCTCGTTGAATCTAAATCTGTAATAGCGATAAAACAAAATTGAATTTTGAGCCACTCATTCATGAAACAATCATACCAACCTAACGTATCCTTCCGGTACAGGCTCGTCCTTCAGCATGCGCATCGAATGGTGAAGTCTCTGCTTTTTGGCTTCCGTCGAATTAACGTCTGGGGAGAGAGATCTTTTGTTCAGATTAAGATTAGCTGCCAGCGAGGCTAAGGGATTCTCATCTCTCGTGGGTGGAAGAAAATTGGCCGGCGGTAGACCGGGCGCGAACATCAGGCCAGGTCCACCGGCGTACATTCCACCGTGCTGAAGAAACGGCGGTAGGGCCTGATTCATCAGAGCGATCTGTTGGTTCATCGCGGCCATCACAGCGGGACTCGGAAAATGGAAGCCGTGGCTGAGATCGAGCTCGAAGCTTGTCGGTATCGAAGGCTGTTGCACATTGCTCGGTTGAATTGGTGGTTGCGCCAACTGACCGTTTTCGTGGCTGTCTATCGCGGTATTGTTGCCTTCGTCCCTACATGCAATTTCGGACGGTTCCCGCTTAACGTTCGGGACATTTTGCACACCGATGTCGATGCTGCACCTCGGTTTTTCTAGCTTGATTTCCTTCGACTGAGATTGCTGGTTGAGGGTCTGCTGCATCTGACGCTGCATTTGGCTCTGAAAGTTTTGGATGTTCTGCGCCATCTGAGCGTTTGGCGACATGAAGTCGTGCTTCTGCGACAGCTGCGTGATGTAATCGTGCTGCAGCTGATTAGGCGACGGGCTGACCATGTCGTGTTGCTGCTGGCTGAGAATGGCACCGGTCGAATGCTTCGCTATATGCGCGACCAAGCGATCCAACTCGGAGAACGCCTGATTACACGCGTTGCAGTGGTAATGATTCTTGCGTTTCAGCTTGCAGAACGGCCTGCTGCAGCTTTGCTCCGGTCCGTACAGGGTGTGCGGCGAGGTGGAGCTCATCGATGGTATGACCGGTGATTCTGCAATGTCAAAGATTTCTTTGAGCTCGGATCATCCGCCCGCGAGCGCGAGAGACGTGGGAGAACTAATTTACTAGAACACTCTCGAAAGCACAAAACTTGATCGAAAAGAGACAGACGAACCTTGGTGCACGGAAGTTCGCATGGATAGCACGACGCCCGGAAGTGCGGGTTCGCTCGGCGGTCCGCTGACCGGATAATAGGTGCCAGCCGCCCTCACCACTAGCAACAATCAACCAAACAACCAACACTTCAAATATACCGCCCGTTATGAATACAATCACCGTGTATATAGTATATACATCGAGAAAATAAAACAACAAATCAATCTTGTTGAAAACAAACAACGGAAGAAGAGCGAAGAGTGTCCTACTTGAACGACAAACGACAAGGTATGATGTATAAACTGTGCGACTACGTGCAAAAAGAGCATGCATATGTACTTTGAGTGAAAGAAAGTATCTCTATGTGGTTCTTCGAGAAATAAAAAAAAGATTCATCGCCCAAATATCGATGTCAGAATGCTCTGATACGTGCTCACTCTTCCCATACTTACCGGTGGTCTTGCCGCTGTCGGGACTCGCAAGCTCGGACTCCTTGTCCTCGATTATCGACCTGCTCTCCTGATCGGCCGCCGTCAGACTCTCGTCGGGTTTCTCGATCAACTCGGCGGGATTCTTCACCTGGATCCTAGGTTTCGTCTCCTGGATTAGCGACTGAAGCTGCGTCTGACATTCTTGGTTGCTCGACTCTTGACCGCAGGACTCGACATGACCGGAGGAGTGCTGTTTCTCGTGCAATACCATCGTCGAGTATCTAACGAATGAGTATCCGCAGTTTGGTCTGGTACAGTGAAAATGCCGATTAACGCGATTGCTGTGACAGCCAGGCAGTCGACAGTCGACCATCTTGTCGTAGAAGGCGAAACCCGGCGGTATGTCGACGTTGTCGTGGAAGTCTTTACTATGCATGAGCAGCTGGTCCGGCCGGTCGGTGGAAAAGTGGCATCGCAATTGCGAGCAGTGATGGTGCCTGGTTGACCTAAGCACACAGGCCGTATCCGGACATCCTTCCGAATTGTAAGTAGCGAATCCGTCGGGTTCGCCCAGACTGTTCGAAGGTGATACGCTACCCTCTCGATCGTCTATTATTATATTGGATGTTAAATTAGGAGTTTGCGGTTTCGGCAGCTTGAAACTCGTGAAGATCGCCTGCGGTGAATCGTGAGTGTGCGTCGCGGGGTCGCCGCCCGACCAGATTTCTATCACGCGATTTTTAGGCGGCCTGCCGCGTTTCCGCCTGAACATCGCATCGATATTCGTCAGATGCGTCAGCGTAACGTCGGAGGAGAGGGCGTGCGAGGGACACGAAAGGTTCAACTGCCGGCTATACTCGTGGATCTTATAATGCTGCAATCTGCGAAACGGCTTGTCGGTGGAAAGTATCACTTCCCGGCAGTTCTCCCAATTGCAGTGATAGTGCTTCTCTTTGTCCGCGTACGGACAGCTGTCGTCGCAGCCACCTTCCTCGAAGAAAGCATCCGTTATGCGTTCCTGCGTCTCATGTTCCTTTAGGTGCTCCCTGACTTCCCGGGGATCCTTCAAGGTCGCTCCGCAGCGGTCTAGTCCGCAATGATGATGTTCTCTGCCAGCGTTGCAGGCGCAATCCGCGGTTGCCGGTACCAGATAGGCCAGTTCCGCGGCGGTGAGTTGTTGAGATTGTTGATGCTGCTGCTGATCGAGATTAACGGAACTCCCGCTGGCCGTGATAGTCGTGGTCGGAGCGGTGAGATCCATAGCGAGGTCACTCGCGCTTTGGAAAGAGTCTTCCAAGGAATAGTACGACGGCGAGCCTCTGCCCTCGTTCGAGCTCTCGCCGTTCAGACTTAAGGATAAGCCTTGGGCGCTCAATTCGTCCGGCGCCCACGATCCAGGTGGACGAATACCACCCACGGCGGTGACCTGCTTGTACTTCCGATAAGCCAGTTCTGACTCGTGACGTTCATGTTTTCGCTTGTGCGAGAAAAGCTGACCGGAAGAGTGTAAGACGTAGCTACAGTGCGGCCGTATGCAATGAATGTGATTGCAAACGCGGGAGAATCGGCACTGATCAAACGGGCAGGCCTCCGATTTCATAAACTTCTTGAAACCATCGCGCGACAGTTGCTCGTCCTTGATGTGATAAGACTTGTGCTTGTCTAAAAGAAAGAAAATAAAGAAAACTAGTAGTTCAAATCACAGATATTTGAAACAATAAATTATATTAAATAAAAATATATTAATCATTTAGTAATCACTTCTCAGCGTAACAATTAAATTTGAACCGTTCGACATGTCAGGCTTCCAGTGAAAGGCTTTGATTGACGATAGTCTCGATTTAGAGCACGGGCGAGCATTAATCACGCAAGCGTTCGTTCCTTACCCATATCGGCCTTATTTTTGAACGTGAATCGACATCCCGGCCGACGACAGTGAAAGTGCGTGGTCCGTTGTCCAACGAACTGACAATAGTCAGTCGCGCAACTCTCGGTGGCCCGAAATCGCTGGAAGCCCTCTTGTATGATGGCCGAGTCCTTGCGGTGGTAATTCGCGTGCATCTGCACGTCCGATGTCGATATGTACACCTTGTCGCAATTCTCGTGGATGCAATGATAGTGGGTCTGCTTTCTATTGTGCGGACAGACCCGGCCGGGGTGCTTTTCCGAACAATCGTCCATTGGCGAGTACCTCATGAAGCCGTGCTGCAAGGACTCGTCCCTCTTCTTGTGCCACTTGAAGTGCCTGATCATTTCCTCCTTCTTCACAAACACTCGCCCGCTACAGTCCAGACAATGAAAGTGCTCCCTGCAGCCTAGTTCTTTGCAGTACGTACTGCCGCATTCTTGACTGGACGTATATCTCCTCACATATCGGGAATAATCGATGATCGGCTGAGACACCGATGTCTTGGAACCACTCATCAGAGAATCCGCTACCGGAGACATACTCTGCCTGAGCAAGGCTGTGACAAACGAGAAAGAATCTTATTTATTCAATTAATTCGAATTAAGTTGATGTGCAAAAAGAAATTTCATAAAAAAATAAAATAAATGAGAATATTTCGACAACGATTATTTCTATTTAATTCAAAGTACAGATATTATGTTAATATAATTTTGATTTAGCGCATGATATGCTAAATATTATTAATGAGATATTTGTGAAATATCATAAATTTAAAATCTTTTCTTTTTTAATCGATTACGTAATTATAAATTCTTATATTAATATTTTATTGTTGTTTCTTCAATCTTACCGCAATTATCAAATATCTAGACAATTTGATAGATCAAATATCATCTTCTGTTTCAATTTGATCATTTTAATATATGTAATTATGGCTTCTTTTTTCTTCTCCGACCAATTTGTAAGTCTCAGTTTATATGTAAATTACAGATTCTAACTTTATGAAATTTTTAACAAGTCCTAATATTAACATTCATTCTCAAAACCTTATTCATCATTATTCTTATTTTAATATCAGATAGAGTTCTCTTCTTTTTTAATTATTAATTATATTAATTTAAAAGTTGCATCAAATTTCAAATTCAAAAATCTACGGACCTCAATGGATCACAAACTGCCCTAGAAATCTGCTCGAAGTTTCCGTCTCGTCAGATAGTTTGAAGATTTCCGTGTAAACCAGATGGGTATTCGGTCGATATCAGCTGGTTCGCTGGTACATGTTCCTCCACAGGCAACCATCTTATTTTACCGACCGTGTGTTCTGGGCATCATTCTGGATAATACGGTTCGCGTTCACATCGCCAGAGGAGACGCGCATACCAGAATGACTTTTGATACACATAGCGCGAGTTATGAGCGCACCGTTCGTCGACCTATGGCACTCTCCCGCGCGACCGAAAACTGGTTGTTCGATGGGCGCGCACGGGCACGCTGCGAAATAAAGGAGAGGGAGGGCGAAAAAAAGCGCGGGAGGGGAAAGAATGGTCGGCATAAAAAAAAACTATCGGGTCGATCGCAATACGCATATGCAAAAAGCGCGGCGTGGCCGCGGGCGAAGCGGACGCGCGTGAGCATTTACTTCGGCCCGCGCGTTCATAGCTCTCCTAAAAGACTCGAAACGGCCGCGGCACGCAAGAAAATATTGAGCGCGAGAGACGCAATTCGGTTGACCAATCCTCGCTCGCGATAATTATCTCCCGAGGTAATGCGCACACGAGAGATGGAAATAAACCGCCGTTCTCCCCGTTTTTTTGCCTAAACGAATAATTCTACAGTTAAAGCACTCTCAAGCGGCCGCATTTGCATTTCTTGCCGGGGTGTATTTAAATTTTATTATTCGGGCATGTCGAATATCGCGGACGGCGAGCGTCTTCCACAAATGTCCGCTCGTGCTTTCTCGCCGGGCATTGATCTAGATTGATACATGGTACACGGAAAAAAAAGTTTGGTTGGATCAATCTGAATATATTAAACAGAGTGTCTTGTGAAAAATGAACGATCCATACTTTTGATTAAGTCAACTTGACAAGTTTGGTTACATATATTCTAATGTAGATAATCAAATAAATATGATTGCATTCTGATGAAAACAACAAAATGTTCTGGTTGTGTACTAGAATATTTAATTATAATAACTAGAAATTATGTTGAATTTTATCAATTATACATGTTACATTCATCTAATCATGCTATGTAATCATAACAAGACACTTGGATATTATAATTGGATCAGCCGTAATCAAACGTCGATCGTCGTTAAAATTAAATGTTCTAGTTGGGATCCATCTTACTAGAATTTTTCTTTATAATAAAATCAGAAATTCTGTTCAGTCCAACAACATTTTGTTGAACCAAACATGTTATGTTAATCCAATTATTCTTTCCGTGTACAATCGAAGAAATGCAAATCTACAAAATTAAGCGGCGTACGATGTGATGTAGGAAAAAATAATTGTACATACGTAATAGTCAGACCGTATCAGCGAATTATATAAGAACAAAAGCACTGTGGCTACATTGATTTATTGGACGCCGTGGTGTCGATCATAGAACGATAACAAATCATGTGTGTCACCCAGCCCGAAACCGAGTGTCCTCCGGGCTCGAGTGTTTTAATCCTACAACATCTATCACGCGCGTCATCCAACGTTTGGTGCACCCTACCAGGACGAGGTCGATTCTCAGAAATTCCTACTTGCTGACTGCAAGGCGCAGCGTTTGAATGCCCGCGTGTTCAGGAACGAGTTTAAAAATTGTCGAATATTTCTCGTGGCTCGCGGGGACTCCCCGCTCTTCGTGGTATATGTGCCGTCAGAAACGGAGGGAACGCGCGTACATTGGCCGCCCGTTTCTGCAAGAGCGTATACGCGCCACGATACAAAAAGAGAAAGGGTTTAGTCTTCGAAGAGAAAGAAAGAGAGAGAGAGAGAGAAGCTAAGAAAGTAAAAGAGGAAGAAAGAGAGAAAGCGAAGAAAGAGGAACGAGCGTTACGAGAGGGGAAAAAAGTGTGGCGAGGGAGAATTCGACGCACATTATTCTCCCGCGTTGTAACAGAGAAACGTAGATCTTTGGATAGAGACAGCGAATCTTTTTACGTTACATTATTCCTACGTGAAAATCCGTAGATCCTCCCGGCCGCTCGCGCGGATCGGATCGCATCGCTCTCCAGCCAAGTCGAGTTACTCCGGCCGATTTAATAATAAGCGCCGGTGTCACCGGATATGCTTCCAGTTACGCGCCGTTGCGTAACATTCGGTTACGGCGATTAACTTATCCTTTGGCTGAGTAATTACGCAACGCAGCTGCGTATCTCGATGTCGCGTATCTCGCGCAGCCGCTCATTAAAAGCACCTTTGGCTTTCACGCTGCGGGAAACTATTGTTTGCACAAATTTATAATCCGCGTTGGCTGCCGCCGCTACGTTGTTTGCCGGGTCGAAGCTTCAAGTACGTAATCGAGGAGTGCTCCTTCTCGGGCCAAGGCCTACGTACAAGGCATCGTATTAATCGAAGATAAATATTAAACAGCCACAGAGTTCCCGGGAGAACATGACGTGCAACACGGCTTTGACCGGCTCCTCCGTATCCAAGAATGTCAAACATTTCGATGCTTAATTATGCAAACCGGGAAGCGTGCCAAAATCGTGATACTACGTAAGTGAAACACACCGCAGCCTTGAAACGTCTCGAAGAGAAAAAACTGATCGATTTGTAGTCTCTCGACGAATGACGTTGTCGTTCAAATTGAATCTCGATAAATTGATACTCGATTATAGAGAAAAATAAAGTATGCCGTATTTCGCCATATTTGCATCTTAATAAGTACTTGATCAATTAAATAAAATAAATTTAATTAAAGTTAATTGTATTATTAAGTTCAAATAGCGAGAAACAACAGTGCTCTGAGCTACAATTCGTTATTCAGATTCTAGACAATAAAAAAATTAAATTTCATCAAAAGTTCATTATGTACATTATTGCATTGCAAGAAATGCAAGATGATCTAGTGCTCCCCTTCCACGAGAAGGGGGATCCCACCCACGCGGGGCCACGTAGTTACCGATGGCACCAAATGGAGAATATGCACGACGTGACGGGGCTTAAAGAGCAAATCTTAAAAAATATGTGAAACCCCCAGGACGACACGTAGTCGGAACTCCCTTCCTCCTCGCATCCAGCGGCTTTGAGCTGGAACCCTTTTATACGTAGTTCTTAAAGCTGCTGGAGAGCGGGAAGTCGGGAGCCGATCCCAAACCGTGGAGAGATGGAAACGGGACAACCGTCCCGTCCGAGAGGCGCGGCGTGGAGGGAGTTTAAAATTTTCAAAAAGGCCCGAACCTGAAAAGACCCCGTATTTCAGGGTCGCTTTCCTTTTTTATCATTTAATCCGTGGGCCGAGCGAATAACCCTTTATACGAGCTACCACGAAAACGGTCGCTACCTCCATCGCGCGCTCATGCGCGCGTGTATCGTTCCTTCTCGCTCCGTGTGCTCACACATACATTAATACGCGCGCACAGAGGGGTTCACGCAACCTATGAAAGTGCGTGTTTGGATAATGCGTGGAGTGCCCGCTGCGCTCGCCAATTCGTCGTCTTAGCCACGGCGACCCCCATTGAACGCTTTTTCTTCTCGAGAGGCTCTAAATACCGGTGAAAAAAAGAAATATGTGAACAGACGAGGTACGGACATGCCCTCACTCGTCGTGCTTTTTCCTTTACCCCCGGTTAGGCCTGCAACCCTTCCTCGATGGTCCTCGTCGCGACATTGTTTCCGGAAAAATGGCTTCGCGAATGGTACCGCCGACCAGATGCGATTTAATAACCCAGAATCAACGTTGAAGCACTTCATATTGATTCGCAGCACTTCTGCCGTATGGCGACCGAACAAAGGCTAATTTCCTTATCTTCATTTTGTTTCCAATACGATAGTCTTCCTATGCGATAGTTACTACGCATATATCCATTCTGAACGACATAATAAAGTACATTTAAACAAAATTATAGTCAATAGACTTGAGATATCTTGCATTGAAAATTCACTGTATTTTTAATCTAATTAGAATATGGATATAGTTCGATAATAGGTATCTCAATGTGTCAATAGCGATCGTTTGTATTAATGAAAGTCAACTGATTATCGTGACTGATGGATTTCTAGCGTCTCTCCAAGCGCAAACTCGGGAGTATGTCGGCGCCAGCATCAGCGGCTACTCGCGGCAAAGGGAGAATATATGGAGAAAGAGCAGATGATAAGGGGGGGCAAGAGGCAAAGGGAAGAAATGTGAGAGGAGAGTGTGAGCGAAAAGGGAGAGAAAGAGAAAGCGACCGACACTAAACTATTCTAAGATCCGCGAGAGTGTCGCGAACTTATTGTCTCTCGGCAAATACGGCGGCGTTATTTCTGTCAAAATTACGTTATGGTTCCAATTCCCCCCGTCCCGCTGCCACTCCGTTTAGCACCTTTTTCCTTTCTGTGTAGCCTGTTTCTTCTTATCTCTCGCTTCTCGATCCATCCATCCCCCTCTCTTATCCCTCAGCTGTTTCCTTTTTTCTCTCGCTTCTTCTGCCGCACGCTGCGTTTCTCGAAGCAATAATCATCGAATTCCAGAATGAACATTATTACACGGATTGCATGGTGAGGATGATGAATGCACACTATAATTTCATCGAAGAAAGGAGATCTGTTCTTTTTTTGCCATTTTTTTGCCGGGCAAATGTCAAGAAAACTGCTCATCTGCAAATCTTTTAGCGGTAAAACCTAGCACTTAAAACGTCGAAAATTTCCATCCTTTGAACATTAGCCATGCATTCTCAAATTGACTGAAAATCATCGCGAAGCTCTAAGTGGTCTATTAGCTTCAGACGTGACAAAACTTAATTCAAATGCATTTCTGGAATAATTGGCGCCACAAAGAGATTGCCGTCACCCATTTAGCACCTTCTCTGTTGGCGTGACGTCGCTGCGTTTCTTCTGGAAGCTCATCCTCTTCTTATTACCCGACGCGAACGTCGTGGGCCGTAGAATCATTCGGGACGAGAATAAACGTCGTTATGGCCGTTCTCCCATTCGTGGCGAACGGGTTCATTATAATTAGTCCGCCCTCTTTAACGGGGGAGGTAGCGCGAGGTGACGACCGAAAGGGGGGAAGAAAGGATAGGTTCGTCGCCGAGATCTCGCATCGCTCCATTTTGACTTTGTCCGAGGCTTCCATAATCGCACAGAATAAGATTGATGGATACTCATCAAATGCAATTGATTTCAGCGTTGGATCGTTTCGTGATATCATTTTCATAAGAACAAAAGAATCGTCTTCGTAGAGATATCACCTAATTAAATTTTATGAGCGTAAAAACGGTCAAATAAGCGTTTCAAATCGCATGATAGAGCTATGTGTAAGCTTTTAGAGATTTGATAACAGGTTTGCAATAATTCAGAAAGATTCGATCTCTCACTATACTCTTATTGTTTCCACTTCGCCGCGCGCACATGCCTAATGTACCTTCTTTCATCCAATCAACGTCAGCGCAGTTAGCTTATGCAACTCGACGATCTCAACGTAACGGCTTTAAGAAACGGGTACACGTGTCGTGACTTTCCTGTCGGAGAATCGAGCGTTAAACAGATGCTTGCAGATGCGAGCGTCGACGTGATGATACCGCCTTAGAATTTACAGCATACAAGTGACAATTTTACGATTGGCGTCGCGATCGTTCCTTTCGTGACGATTGCATTATTTTAAGAAAATTGAAAAAAAAAACAGTAAAAGATCGGGCTTGCGTGTCTAGATTGTCATCCTGCAGAAATATGTTTATGTAAAATTAAAATGAATTGAACACCGCCGCTTCAATTTTGCTTTTACGAGGGCGCGTTCGTTAATATCGTGGCATTGGTATCCTTTACCCACAGTAAATGAACGGGGGGGTTCACCAGTCTCTCTTTCTTTAATCCGGCTCGCCCTCGTCCCGCCGGACGCTCTCGCGTATAGATTTTTTTCGGGGCAGTATTACACGCGTACTACTTAATACACCCTCCTACTCTCCTTTCCCTTCCCCTTGACCCCCTTACACAACCCCTTACTTTTTAGAACGCTGCGAACCCTCTGCGCCCTTACTTATGACGGGCGTGTTAAATTTAACGAGGGGACACGTCGCTGTGCCAAATATTCGGATACAATTTTTAAATCGAACGTACAAATAAATTCTCATTCTTTATCGATATAAAATAATTCCACAAAATATTCAAATTTTTTAATTATTTTAATAAAATATTTTAAAAGCTGTTATGTAGATTTTTTTTTAAATGTCGAACCATGCTACAAAGAATATTTCTTCCAGCCAGCAATTTTTATTTATTCTTTGACTTTTGGAAATTTGCCAATCTATAATTTCGATCCACATTTATGATAAAATTCTGATATGATCGAAAATATAAATATATCGGTGCTTAAGAATATGAAAAAAATTGATAATACGACGCTTTCTTTTGATATCGGAGACAAAGATGCGATCCGGATGAAATTGTACTCGGCACTTAATATTCTTCCTCCAGTTTTCACGTCTAGCTCCCGGTTTTACACTAAACGCACTCCCTCGTGAGCTTACTTACGTAGGACGCGCAAAGTTTTTTACGAGGGGAAATGCCGCGTGTAACATTAGGTCCCCGATATAAGCGCGCGCAATCTACCCCCTCGCACGCACACGATTTCTCCCTCCATTGGCCCCCAAAAAATAAACAGAAGCGAACCCTTTCTACAAATTCAAATAGCCGGAAGGGGAAACCGCCGTGCTGTGCTTGTTCCTCGCGATCCTCTTTCTCGCTTCTCTTTGTTCGACTTTCGAAAAGTTTTCGGCGAGCCCAACAAAACGCAGGCTCGCCACGGATCGGCGATCCGCTGTCAAAACAAGAAATTCGATTCCCGTGAACGAGAGAGAAAGAGTCTCCCCCATTCGCGCGATAGATCTTCATTCGGTGAACTCTGGCGGGGAGGGTGGCGATGAAGAAATAAAGAAATTCGACATCGGGGAAATGTATCAATAATAAAAGTCGTAATGAAACATTGGAAACCGATTACCCCTATTGGTGGTCGCGAATAAGGTCAAAGGGCAGCGATTTGTCACAGCTCGCGGCAATACGTAAAAACGTCAAAGCCAATTGAATTGTGGCGCATAAAGGGAAATAAATAACTTGAAAACTTATCAGCGTTGATGCTGAAAATGTAAGTAACGTTTATCAGCGATCCTCAGTTGCGATTGCAAGTGGCCATCTTACTGCTCGCATATTGATATTTTATTTATGGCTGTCCGATTAATAAAGTTCACATCAAGTGCTAATGATCAATGTAATATTGTGCTTTCCGCCTGCTGGTCATGTAATCTTCTGGTACCGCGCTGCGTAAGACCAGATTAGCGTTAATCGTTTCGTGTTAGCTTTCTAGAGAATTAAGTCCTCCTTTCACTTCGTCCGCCTTTGGCCGGTAGTCTGGCTAGTAGCAGTTAGCAAAACGACTGCGAGACCGCGTTCATCCGTCTTCATCTGTTTCGAATTTGAAGTAGCGGCGTGCGTGATAAACAAGAGAGCCGTATTACGCGCGATGCTAACAGTGCGTCGATCACGACGGCAACAGTGGTCGGTTATCTGTCCGCGTTAATAACGGCATGCCAATAAACAATTTCATTTCCGCGAGGAAAATTATGGGCGCGCGCGCGTGAGAGCACCAATGGATTCTCAGCTTCATATTTCTCGCGGGGTGGTTTTTTGTTTCCTTCTCGCTCCGCCATGTTGCCTGAGAAAAGCGCGCTCGAGCCACAACTCCGTGCGGCCGGCTCGTTAACGGAAATTTACGACAAACTGGCACAACGAGCTTGCTCTATGCGCGTCATACAGACTCGCACGTGTATCCCGGGGAAGGTATCCTTGATGCGCAAACGCGTCTGCGCTGATTTTTCTCTTATCCGTGCCGGTACGTACGGAGCATTCGGAGAAGTTTTACAAAGTACCACACAGCAGCACCGTGATTTACGAGATCACGTATCCAATAACTTTGAATATTCTCCGGGCGCGGTTATACGACTGTTAGCTTAACAAGGCAGTTAGACGAGCGCATAACGAGCGCGGGCTACTATTTAAGCGCGCCACTATTTTTCATCGACGCCAGAGACTCGGGAGAATCATGAAATTATTCTCTTGCTTTTCTTCCATTTCATCTTCTGTGGAATGCCAAACAACGTCCGAGTGTAAATTTACTTCTAGTACTTTTGTAAGATCTATTTAAAAATTATACATTGAAAAAAATTCGTTAAAAATTCGTTAAAAACAGACGAATCAGAAAAATCTTGTAGGATTGATCAAATATTCTGGTTATTGTAATAGAAATTCTGGTTGCTATAAGTTATAAAATTTTGATATTATAATAAACATAATTTCTATGATAACAATTAGAATATTTGATCAATCCAAAAGATTTTCTGATTCATTCATTTTTAACCAAAATTTCTTTTCAGTGTATTATTTAACATGACTAAAACTTTGAGGATATTCTGCAAATATTACAAAAAAATGTCTATTTTTCTCAGAATTATATTATTATTTATATTTTATTTTTTAATTCATAATTATCTCGCTCATACTTTAGTGTCTTTAATAAGCATTTTGAGGTTTTAAATGTTCTTGCGCCAAGCGATCTCCGATCACGCTTCGAGCAACGACTCGTCAATTGGCTATTTTTCAACACTAGCATTGGCAGCCTGTACGATTTCGAAAGACCGAGGGTCGTCCACGGCGGGGTAATTAAATTTAGAATATTTTTTAAATTTCTCTGATTCCACTCGCATGATTTGGCACGCATCGCGCCTATCGTCTCCGCCTCGTTGTGCGGACAGGCAAAGAAAGAGATACAAAAAGAGAAAAACAGGCAAGAATTGGTTTTTGGCGATCCTCTTGTACTCGAAAATTCCCGAGGTCGTATTGATAAATTATCGACATGCCAAAAACATTCGGAAATTATTTATTAACGAAACAAAATGTGATGCAAAAATTAATACTTGTGTACTTTAAATATATTGGAAAATTATTGAAAATAATAACGCAATAATGAATTTAATATATTAATTTTCACAATATTAATTTTTTTCTATAAGAATTGAGTACATTTACTTTTCATAATAATACTGTGTTTCATATATTACATGTCAAAACGATATATCGAAATCTAGTTGAAAAAAAGATTTACCGATTTTTGCGTAATCTATATGAAAAACTCATCTCTGTATCCAAATCCTTTCACACACGGCCCTGACCCTCTGAGACTCCCCGGCCGTTTTAGTTTGGCATAGCGCTAAAACAATCAGCGACTTCGTGGTCTTGGTCTCGACCCTCTTCGACCCTCTTTAGCTCTCTCTCCCTCTCTCTCTTTCTCCCTTCCTCTTGGTACTCTCTTTCTCTTTCTCTCGGCCGGCCGTTTCCACCGCCGGTACTCGTATGGAGGCCGCCAATCCTCCTTTTTCTTGCTTTTCGCGTCAAGCGCGAAATAACAGACGGACGACCGATGGAGCCGGAGGGATGCCGAAGGGGAAGTAACGAAGAAGGAAGAGTCGAAGAGCTAACTCGAATTACTAAAACGCCGAAGTGGCAACGAGCTCCGGGCGAGCGAGTTACGGCGCGGAGCGCGGCGAAGAGCGCGAGACACGAGGGAGGAGAAAAGGTCTATTTATTAACGACGAGCCCACGAGAGTCTGCGGTTTTCTTCGTTCTCGGGGAAAAGCGGGCCGCGCATCGCAGATCACAGGGGGATTCGCGGAAGAACGGAAAAGCAGCAGCAGAGCGAGTGTTAAAGGAGTGTTAAAACGTCGGTCTGCTTTTTCCGAGACAATCGTTTTTAATGTCTGACAGAATTATCTCACGCTCGTTACAGCTATCAACGTTCCACTGCACATCAACGTGCAATCAAGCGCTCTTCACAACAGAATTAAAGGAAGGAAAAAAAAAAAGAAAAAGAAATACCGTCGGAAGAAGTCCGATCGACATCATGATGGCGTACCGATCTCGGAAATGTACCAAGGACCGTAAATCATCGTTTATTTCGTGATCGGAAGAATTAATCGCGGACACGTTGGCTATAATGCCCCGCCATGTATAACGAACTTTGTACGGCCCATTACAAGGCGGGACTCCGACGACGAATTAAACAAGCAGCGGCGGCGAAGAATGAGAGTCAGTAACGCGACAGAATGCAGAACGGTGGAAACGCAAAACGTTCTTGTGTAGAGAAGAGTTGCTTCTCTTCTTCCCCGCCGGAGAAGCGCGTTCCTTTCAATCTCTTTTTCGTCTTCTCTCTTCTTTCGCGTTCCCCGCGATGCTCTCCCCGATCCCCTCTTGCCTGCGGCGCGGCGAGGCGCTTCGTTTCGTGATTATATTCTCGAAATAGTCAACCGGATGCCGACCGACGATGCGCCCGCGGATATTCCGTATATTTCGGGAAGCCCTTTTTTCGAGCACAAGCGAGATACGAGGAACGGAAGACGCGGATATGATCTAAAAATCCCGAGCGATTCGAAGGTCCAACTAGATAAGAGCCGATTCGTTCGAGGAAAACGGAAAAATAATTGAAAAACATAGAAAGATATAGAGGAGCGTTTGATATATTAAATTATAATGATATTGAAGAATGATCGGCATCAAAATTCAAATTATAACGTTTAAATTTCGATGCCGTGTTTATTTTCGATGATGGAAACGCGGCAAGCAGCTCAAAACACGTAACTGTACCACCTGCAATTGAACCGTGGCGGTGATTTGTACAGTCGGAAAGGCGCAAAACGCGAAGCAGAAAAAGATCGGTTGCTTCGTCTCGCCGCGAGTGTGTCCGAGGGTGCTGACGAGCTGCCGTCGTCTCCTTCTCGGACGAGTGATTGATCAACGATCGGACCCGAGGGACACACCGTGTAATTTTCTCGGCGCGAGTCCACTTTCGAACTCGTCGGCGATGATTAAGAGTCATCCGTCGGCGATGTCTTCATTTCGCGGCAAACGCGGTGAAGGGCTTCGCAGACCTATCGACGACGTTTAACTAGGGTGGCGTTATAGAGAAGACATTCCGCGCCTCCGAGATTGATGGCCGTAAACTATTAGAGCTTGAATCGTTATTGATTCGATTTGGCTTCCAAGAGTTTGGTAGTTCTTATTAGGGACTGATTACGAGAAAGGATGGGTATCAATGATGTCCAATTTTTCGCTCCTTAGAGCACATGCCAGAAGCAACGTAATTTTTTTTTTTATATATTGTGTATTAACCTAAGTACTTTATATTTACATAAATAGCAAAATGCTTCTTTGTGCTCTATAAAAAAAAAATTAAAATGTCAGTAAAAACTGTGCTATTTTGAAGAAAAACAACGACCAAAGTTGGACGTTAATTGTATAATATTAAATGCTGTTTTTCCCAAATAATATTATTTTATTATCAGGCAGATAGTTTATTTTCAGAATGTATACAAAAATCGTCAATAACTATATTTTTTTTTTATTATTTTTGAAGCGAAAAATTGGTCCTTATCGATATTCCTCCATTATTTCTCATTTTACTTAAAAATTTACTCGTTTGTTTAAAGTTACAATTATATTTGACTTTGGCACTTGAGATGAGAACGTTGTATGTACGTGCATCTCGCGTTTCTCGCGGTTGAATTGCGTTGTTTCGTTTAATTCTAATTTTATGCGGATAATTCGATATAGCCGATATGAGAATATAGGCATGTTCTTGGCGATTGAAAAATCGCGAAACGACGGCCAAGAAAAAACGAGGACGTGAAGCGATGACAGCAGGAGGAGATCGGGGAGACCATCGTCCGATCGAGCAACGATGGATTCCTGAGTTTCGAGGACGGCATGCGATTGCCAATAGCTGTTTCCCGATACAAATCGATCGGGGCCAATCGCGCGGCCAACATCGCGGCATTCGTTTCGCCCGTTTCGCAATTCCTTTTTCGAACCGGCCATTTTTATCGTCGGCTGCTCCTAGCGTCTTTTGCTCTCTCGAAATTGCACGTGATAAAATAGCCCGCGTAAGGTATTGCGAAGAATTGAATTAATTAAGCCGGACGCTATAATTAACGGTGCCAGTCAAAATCGGTGGCGAGAACGGCGGGATTAAAAATTTGCATAAAACTCTTTCGGCATATATTCCATAATGAGGTAAATGACACGTTGCGCAAGGTGATGAGCGAAATCTCCGGCGTGGACCGTGATCCTCAGGATCATCCTCCGTGCAAAAAACGAGCGTAAACGAGCAGAGATTCGAGAATCCTCTCGGGGGCCCCCCCGCCACTCTTCAGATCCTCGCTCTATTAATTAACTCGCGGCAGTCCCCCCTGTTCTCCGTTAATTTACTCCACGAGTGTATTTTATTTTTCGCAAGGGTCCTAAGCGCGCTCCGGTCCCTTCGGGGGTCTGGATCCCGCTCTATTAATTAGCCGAGGCCCTTTTTTCCCCGTTGCGCTAAGTTCGCAAGATCCGTCGAATCCTGAACAGGGAAACCGACGAACGGAGAAAAAGGAGAAGGGGACGTCCCTGGAATTCCAAGATCGGCAAAAAGGATGACAGATATTAATACTACTCTTGGTAGCGGTTGATTGGACCTCTAAATATTTCGCGTGATAATGGTGTAAACCACGTTATCGAAAAGTTGAGAACGTGTTACGTTCTCAGTAACGTTCACAGTAATTTTACATGTAGCTCGTATCACACTGAGAGAAATGTTTTGTATTATGAACCAAAATTTTGTTGATATACGCTCAAGAAATTTATTTAGTTGCTGTAAACAAATATGTTATTTACTTATATCTTGTTAAGTCGTTTTGGTTTAGAGAACAAAACTGTTTTGTTCTCTAAACAATTCTGTTTTGTTCTGTAAATCAAAACGACCTTAACAAGATGTAAGCAAATAACATATTTGTTTACAGCAACTAAATAAATTTCTTGAGCATATATCAACAAAACTTTTGGTTCATAATACAAAAACATTTCTCTCACAATCAGTGTACTTTCCTCTCGAACGTACAATGCTAAATATTGTACTCTCTAATTACATAATAATTATAATATTATTTAACATTGTGCATTATATTTAACATTTTTTTTATTATTTAACATTATACATTATTTAATATTTAATATTAATAGATATTAATAAATTAACCGTTTCTTTCTCATCTCTCTATAATTTTCAACTATTTTCCTAATAGTGACTCAATATTTCGTATTATTTCCGCACTGCGAATGCAGTATACGTTTGCGAGAAAATGTCTTTCTTCTGCAGCCCAAGTATCGAAGCCACGTAAACGACACGGAACAAAGGAAAAAGACGAAGAAAGACAGAATCGTCGACTCCGAGAGTGTCGGATTGAAGAGACGGGGGAGGGTTCGGCGACATGGTAGTAGAGCGAAAAATGAGGGACGACATTCCGTCTGTGTACCGATGCATTTCGGTGACCGCCGCGACATCCTTTTAATGCGATGATCGCGATTCCGCGGGAGGTAAGAGATTAATAAAAAGTTGAAGAACGATAAATTAGACCGACAACGGGACGACGCGAGAAGACGTCGCAGAAACGAGGGAGAGAGGGATGAGAATGAAGGGGGGAGAGCCTCCGGTCGTTGAGCTCCTTGGGACCGGCCGGTCTGGCGATATAATAAATTTCATATATAAATAATAAAATTTCGTATCTCTCCGTCGTCTTCGAGGCGCTGCGGGTTTTTACGAGGCAGGGGATGACAACGGGGAGACGGTGATGACGGGCCGTTTCGCGAGAACGCCTGAGAACATGAGTGGACCACGAATTATGGCGCGAGCATTGTTTGCGTCCACGTCGACGAAATTGGCCATTGTCTGCGCGGGTCTAGGTGAACCACGCAATTGTTACCGCGAGTATGCGATGGCAGGAATTGCTGCCGCGTATTTTTATCGCCGCATCGAAAAATCTCGTCGCGAACAATAAACTGTCGCCGTCATTATAAACGAAGAAACGGCGCATAATCTATATTATTTCTCAATAATTTGATAAAGCAAAGCATTTATCGAAAAAAAAAGCGAAAAAGGCAGAACGATGAAGGTTGTAATTTACCTGTCAAATATTTACTTAGCGGTTAATTCGTAAAGTTTCAACCCCTTCAAAGCGTGGCGGACGGCGCGTGTAAATTCGTTTAAAAAGTTTCGAATGAACCGTGAAATTCGTTTTCTTCTTCGTCTCCGTCGCTCTCTTTCACTGCACATATCGCTTTTTAATGGTATTTCTTCAAGGCTAACGGTTGCTCGCCCGAGAAACGGACGTGGCAACAAAACGATCGTTTGTCATCACAATCGCGTCGTTCAATTTCGAATAACAAAATTTATTTCACGAGATAAAATACAAAGGAAACTTAGCATGAAAATCGGTAAAATGATATGCACGCGAAAATCTATTTCTCTTTTTACCGAAACAATTGTTTGAGCAAAACTCCATGAAGTAGTATATTATACTCTATTCTTCGAATTTTTCTCAAATACACTGAGGAAAAAATTGAGTATCTCCAATCAAACTGTTTAATTGGTTTTTTAACGACAATCAAGTATTTTGTTTAATATAATAAAATCTTTAGTTGTTTCTATTAAATGTATTAGACAGATATTTGATTATTCTTCATTTAAATGTAGATATAAAATATTATAAGAATGTTGTATTATTCAATTTTTTAAATACAAGTTTCGAAAGATTATTTATTGCAAGAAATAATATTTCGCAAGATATTCTACGTCTATAACTATATATGGCTATCGGAATGATTCAGCAATTCTGTGACTATTATACACGCTGCTTAGGATAATAATCCGACATACCTTTATAATCATTCGAATTGCTTACCAAAAAATATACACGAAGGCAGCTAAAATTAAAAATTCTTCCCCGCGCGTTATGAACCAAGAAACTAAAGGTCGCCGAGGCTTTAACTCCTCGATACTTGAATCGTTGCACGTACGTACGTGGATCCGGCAGGTAATCTAATGGGGGCGGCGGATCGTTTTCTCGGAGAGAGACGGAGGGATCAGCGGAAGAAAAAGCAGCGAGGCCCTGAAGGGCTCATAGCCGGGACTATATGCAGAAAGCAATGCACCAGTTATTTATCGTAGCTCCTGTTTATGCTTTATTTGTTATTTGCTCGCTCGCTTGCCCGCCTGCCCAGACCTGGCAACCCGTGTAGACAGGCACACGCGCATCTACGTAGAACACCCACCCATATCTGTCTTCCAGACTCGTGATTTCGCGTTAACGAGTCTGTTTCGTGTAATTAAACGTGTTAAGGGAGTCGCTTATGTAACAATTCCTCTCTCGATTCTATCAAAGAAAAGCATAATTCTAATAATTACTGTCTTCTAAGATGATTATTCCATTGCAACTTAATTATTCAATATGATGCATGTGTAGCGCATAATATGCTAAGAGACAGATGATTAAAAACAATAAAAATATTAAGATAAATGATAAATTTTTTCTAACTAACTAACTGTTAGCGCTGTCATATTTCAATGGTTATGCACCTCGACTAATTAAGCGATTCTCTTTACGAATTGACAGATGCGATCGTTAGGAATCGACAATGTCGATATTACTCACAGTCGTAGCGCGATAGGGAGGCTTAATTAAATTGTATTTGTACGAAATTGATGGTTACAGATATCAGTGAGGCCATTAAACTTCTTCGTAAACGTATGTCGAACAGGTGCAGACTGGTGGCGCACGTACAACGGTGATAATTATTAATGTCATAAATTGCTATAATTAGTAAAGTCCACTGGTTTGAATTTGGCGATCGAGAAATGCCTTTTATTTAAATAGATTGAGATGGTGGAATATAAATAATTCTTTTTCTTTTTTCTCCGAAGAGAGCTTAGCGAATTTGTGTTCAGCGATATAAAGCAATTCTAGCAATTCTAGAAGATTTATTTTCAAGTTTAACAAATTTGCAAAGATGTCAGTATAATCTGAGATGTTTGAAATAGTATATTGAAATTATACACGTCGTGTATGCTACTTGATTCCGAAAAATTTATCTATCCAGCAAATTTAGCGGAGAAAAATTTCATTACTTCACTAAAAAAAATTTGGTAGGATTGATCAAATATTCTGCTTATTATAATAGAACTCAATACTTTATAACTTATAATAACCAGAATTCCAGTTACAATAATTAAAATATTTGATCAATCCTACAAGATTTTTCTGATTCGTCTGTTTTTAACCAGAATTTTTTTTCAGTGTTGAAACAATTTTTAAATGAATTAAATGATACAGTACTGGAAAATTTATGCTCGCAATCGAGAAATAATAATGTAATGTGCGAGATATCAATTTTAAAATGAAAATGAAAGCGAGATTATTGATCTGTATGGATTGTCGTAATAGCATACTATTCGAGATACCAATCTTGGTAAATGACAGACTGGTAGCAATTCCGGAAAGCTCATGCTTGTAGTGAATCTACCGAAGCTTAACAGTCTAATGTTCGAATTACCAATCTCGCACAAGCACATCATACGTTTACATTGCACGCGTCGTTGATGGTCATCTTCTTCACGACGTAATGAAGGCACCTCGATGAAGACAAGGTGGCAGCGGCACGTCGATGTCAAACGCGGAGAATTAAAAGGACGATGATGGTATCGCGAGCGTACGAGGGGGAGGGGGGCGGGGTGAATAGAAGGATTGCATCTTCAGTGAAGAGAAGAAGGAGAAAGAGGAGGAGGAAGGGGTGCACGGGAGAAGGAGGGGAAGGGAGAGACGAGAGAGGAGAGTCGAAGACACTGCGAGAAAGAGAGAATAATGCGTTAAAGCAGCAACCAGCAACTACTCTAATTGGCCACTTTGTCCATTTATTCGATTTATTTAAATTATGGGACAATTGACAGTAGGCATTCTATTTTTTAAATCTCCCCGGCCAACCGGCTGATTGGGCAAGATTGGCGTGAGATACTGGCCCCACAGATTCCCCAGTTGTGGGCTTAATCAGCTTTGATTGCTAGCGTCTCTCTCTCTCTCTCTCTCTCTCTCTCTCTCTCTCTCTCTCGTTCTCTTTCTGTCCACATCTCTTTCTCCCAGCATTTTCTTTCTCCTTCCCTTTCCACGTACGCATACATTCACGTCTCTATCTTTCTCTGGCACGTCCGCGTTCTCTTTCTTTCGCCGATACCCCCCTGCCTCTGCGTCCGGCTGCTTAGTCGCGCTCGAACAACGTACACATTTTATTTTATTCCATTTCGCAGCAGATCCCACCACGCGTTTAATATCGTCCGGCCGACGTTGGATTGGCCGATCCGAAATTGTGGGAATATGTCACTGGACGAGAAAATCCAACGGAGGCCGCCCACTCTCTCTTTCTCAACTTGATATTCTTTCTGCCTATCCCTCTTCGTCGTGAACGTTGTGATTTCCGTCGCGGAATCTTTTCGCGGTCTCGACGGACAGGAATTGCGCGACAAGCCGACAGATTGCGAATCACTCGCTAACGTTTTCGAGAAAAATGATTGCTCGATGGTGCCGATAGTGAAACGACGGCGGGGAGCAACGATTGATCTTAATAGCGTCTCGGAGGAACATTAGCATCTTTATGCAGACGTCCATCTATTATCGCATGCAGCGAGCAATATTTCTATGCAATCATGCATTCCCGATTTCATCAAAGTAATAATTAAGTTTAAAATACTTATAAGTATTTTACGATATATCACGGGACATTAATCATGGATTAGTCTTTACTTAATGAAATCAAAACCTGCTATGAAGCTTTGATTTTTATTTAATTAGGCATGTATTGCACATTTATATATTTCAAAGTAGTCAGAGAGTACAAAATAAGTCTTCAAAGAGCACGGAAAAGAGTAGACAGAGATTGATAAATCCTGGGTTTCTTTTATCACTGGCGGTCGAAGCAACCCCCCCCTCCCTCGAGCCCCTCGTGGGAGCCGCGTTGGCACTCATCCCATTTCCTTGATAATTCCCATAATGCTGTGGGCGGATATTCCAATAAAGGGGGAACAGCCCCTGGGTACAAAACACTGAAAGCGACGGACGGCCGCGATTCGTCAGGTTGCGCCACGATTCACGGGTTCGCGAGGATCGAGACAAATAAAGGCTGCAGGGAGAGCCGACGGCACTTCAGAGCCGGCTTTACGTATAGCTTCAGATTTGTCACGTGGCATGCAGGAATGCATGATAATTACTCAAAGATGCGGGCCCACTGTGCTGGCTGCGTGCTGGACGCGTGATTTCTCCAGGCTTGTTCGCCAAGCGTAGCGGCCGATTATTAATTCCCGCTTGGGAAATCCGCTTTGAAGGAGAAACGGAAATGCAGATTCTCCTGAATGGAAATACTTCGCGGCGAGAGATAATTTCTGCGTCGTGAATATGCGAAAAGCGCGCGAAATCGCTACCGATGAAAGTTTCTCAAGTTTTGACTTCAATTTTCGCGGACGATCGCGTTAAATTCGGCGCGTATTATCCGTGCTGCTTCCGCAGCCGGAATACACGCGGCCAGACTTCTGGCGAACGCGAACGCATACCAATTATTTCTATCCCGACGCCGTTAAAGGTCAGGCGTCGTCGTGTGCGTGCGATCGACAACATTGTCTCCCCGTTCTAATCATAGATTCGCTCGGCGATTAAAGCCGCCGATTACAGATCACCTGGTCTAACCAGATTCGCGGCGAACGTCGACGATTTCGCATCCGCCACCGGCGAGTCTTTTTCCGCCTCGCTCTTTTTTTTTCACCTTTCTTTTGTTCGCGCAAGCAGGGTCATCGAACGCGGCAGTCTCGATTCGAATCTAATTACGATCCCGATAATTCCGTCAGCAGGAGGAAATAGTAACTCACCGGAAACCTTCGGGTCAGCTGCCTCCACCTTCATCGCCGCCAGGCTCGCTATTGTCGGCGGTACCTAAAAGAAATACATTACGATGTACAATGCACCGGCGTGCCCAGGGCCGTACGCGAACGAAGGGGACGAAGCGAAAGGGGGACCCGTGTCGCCCACGCGGCAGACGCCGAGATGTTTCCGTAAAATCTATTGTATAAAAGGCCGGCTATTCCGCGAACTAATCGCGTTATGGCCTTAGGCTTGCTCGTAATGGCCGCTTAATATCCTTCGTTAACCCTACTGCTACCAAGTAATGAAATTACCCCGGGGCATATCTGCCGTGGCGTTTCAATTTTGTGCAACTAACTTTTACATATCGACCTGCTGTGATCTCTAAAAATGAATCAGTGTATAATCACTAATTATCAATGTATAACTACTATATCAAATACTGATAAGTACACTACTGGAAATTAGTGATTAGTCATTGAATTATTTTGTGAATTTTAGTTTTCACTGCTTGATGCAGTAGAATTATAGTGGTGCTCAATCGTACTGCACGCGTGGCGCGCGCAGCGTTACGCGTGACAATAATTACTGTTTATCGGTGAAAAATGAATTCACTGACAAAATCAATCAGATTTCCACTAATTTATTTTTAGAGAATATATTAGACGATTCCTTCATCTACGAAACGAGATTTTACATTTGTCTCGAATGTTCAAGGAGATACTGAAATTAAAATCAAGAGAGACCTAAGAAAAGACACCACTCGAAGGGAGAGAGATTGGACGAATAAACGACACTTGTCGGAAGCCCCATCGCGGTCAAATTATTCGAATGCTGTACGATTTCTGAAGCCTTAGCTAAGATCCGATCCAACGGTGTCGCTGAATTTATGAACCGGTTACTACGTCATCTTCCGTTCACTATCGTCCTCTTTTCTTCGTTGAATTTTCCGTTCGTTTTAAAAATTATTCAAGATTCGATCTCCCTTTCGAATTAAATGGAGCGAACGAGGCGACTTGTTATTGAAACTTCAAGAAATTTTATCTCAGCACGTAAATTTATCAAAAGTTTCGAATTACTTTCAGTAAATACTGCATGTAAACGTATTCTATTACACTCTGACGCGTCATTGCATTATCGTTGGACGAGATTCTTCATACCGAACTGTGAACTTTACTCCTAACGAGAAGCAACCTCGTGTGTGCCCGATCGAGCGCGCGGCGGAACAATCGATTAATTCCGTCGAATCTAATAGAACTCGCCTCACGTACGTGACCATTGCGTTCCATCAATTCTGCAATCTCTAATCGAACATTTATATTCCTCGTTCATAATTATCGGCGACCTTCCGTGCCTAATATTACGGATTGCGGCGTATCGCGCATAATAACGCTTCGAACGTACGCGGAGAAGATGGTTGGGAAAAAATCTTTCCGCGCCTGCCCTATCGCGATTCTGGGGAGAGAAGAGCGGAATGGAGAACAAGATGCTTATAATCGCGATATACATTCTAAATTAATGCATTTATCGCGGACGAAAAAATTCGCATGGAGAAAACGCAGACGCGAGGAAACAAATGGAAAATAATGTGCATCGCGATGTATATAATGTGGACGTGTGCAGCAAGACACGGAGGGGGAAAGGGGGGAAATGCAGAGGGCGAAGAAAGAGAAAAAGATCGGTATGGGACAGGGGTGGGGCGAGAAGAGTAGTGACGAGAAAGAAGAAGAGAATCGAAGAGGAGAGAGAGAGAGAGAGAATAGGAGAGTATGGGTAACGATAAGAGAAAGAAAGACGATGATAAGAGGGGGACACGCCGATGAAGGAGAAAGAGAAGGAAGACGAGGAAGGGTAGAAGCAAGGAGAGGGGCAAGGAGAGGGTATGCGAAAGAGTATAGAGGTATATGAGAAAACAATAGAGCTGATTTGCAAACAATAGAATAACGTTAAGACTCGAGTATTATACGCCGTTGTTACTTCTTGTGCCATAACGCCGGAGAGCATATGCCCATTAATATTCAAAGGCGAAAATAATGTAAACGACACGACAAAAATCGGGGGAATAATTTCAATTCTCCCTGTATGGGATTCCACAGCAGCGATCCCATAGCTGGATCGTCTGCGCGGTTTCGTGTCTCCTCTTTGGTATTCTAGCATTTGTACCGCGGAATCGTATCGTTGATCGTAACTTAATGATAATGCAATAATATTGAATTTATATTGTCAAAACATATTTGTCGTTTAATTTCGATAACAAATGTGTGCCTCTGCGTCTTACGCAGAAAACGAATTTGATAAAATCTTTGAATTCATTAAATGTCAAATGTGTTTATAAAAGAAATATTTAGAAAATATGATTTTGTTGTATTAATTTGATAATTAATGATTTTGTTGTAAACTATTTTGCAGTTTTTTTTAAATTTCCCAAGAATTTGGAATTTTTTGAGCTAGCGAATTGTGGAAATAAATGCGATGAATAATAGAAAACTCGAGGACATTCAACAAGCGAATGATCATCAGGCGGCGAAGTCTCTCTATCGACTTTTATTACGACGTATCATAACCGATTGTTCGTCGCTTACGATTCTAGGAAGCACTGAATTATTCTAGCACACTTCAGCTCACACAGCTCCCGTTGGTAACTTTTATGACTCGGAGTCGAATGAGTCACCGCGCATTGTTTTTGGATGGCCCGCAGTTGTCCGGCTTTTTACGAAATACCTAGCGAGCGACGATTCGACACTACTTGAAATCTTTAGTACATTCGATAGTTGCCCACATTCGCGCCTTCGTCGAATTTCTCGCAACAATGATCTTCAGAACAATTGTAAAAAAAATTGCTGCTTCAGATCTTAAATGACATTTTCGCAAGAAGTTGAGATTCTAGTTCATAACCTCGGCTGAAGTGTAATGAACTCTGGGATGGAACCAGAGTAAAATAATGATTAGACTTGGAAGGAGAGACTTACCCTGGAATCCTCGGACTCTTCCCGTCTCACGTTTTGAAAGAGCACGCTGCCCATCTGAGCCTGCAGATTCTGCTGCAGCAGCTGCGCCAATTGTGGATTCTGCGACAAAATCGTTGGATTCTGCTGCAGCAGTTGCGCCAACGCCGGATTTTGCACCAGTATTTGACTCAGCGGTGAATTAGTCATGGCATGTATGGGATGTTGCTGCTGCTGCTCCTGCGATTGGTGCTGCTGCGATTGCTGCTGNTGCTGATGCTGCTGTTGCTGCAGATTCGGCGAGTTCGCGTTTGATGTTTGACAGGATTGCGACAGATTGCCGAGAGATGGAATTGCGCGTTGCGGACTTTGCGGGGTATGCGGAGGCGTGGGTGGACTTCCTGGCGCCATCGACGAGGCGTCCTTTTCCTCTTTCACCTTCATTTTTCCTACGAGAAAAAGAAAAAAACACTTGAACGTCGTCCAGCAAGACTTAAATGTAATAAGAGATTTTTTTTAAATATTCGAAGTACATTAAATTTAAAAGGATTTGCGAAATCAATACATGGATTCAATGATTTCATAATCAATGACAAAGCCGTTTTTTCGATATCAATAATGATATACAACTTTTTTCTCGAGAAATCCAAGGTGCGTAATATGTTTTATTGGAGCTAACTGAGAAGTGGGGAAAAGAGCTATCTGAACGATGACGTATCAGCGTTATTGACATATTTACGCTTCTTCGTGAATCTTAACGAGAACTGTGGAATATTCTCTGCGATTTATAAAATAGTTAATTTTTTTATTGGGGCCAATTTTAATAAATGCGTTTTCCAAGCAAACCGATCGCAAAGCTGATCGAAACTAACATGTGTTATTTATTAAATAATAACTTGCTACAATAGCAAGTGAAATTCTGCGTATCTGCTTGATAAAAAGAGACTTGTATAAGTTAAATTAAACGAACGCGAAAACTTTGCGCTCTAGAAATGCTCAAGTCTTGATAAGAGGCGATATAAAATTGTAAGCTATCAACCGGAAATGATCCATTCGGACCAATTCAAGATTACTAAATTGAATTACCAGTTTTAATTATTGCTAGAGAGATTGTGGTTCAGCATGTATTATTTCAATTAATAGAAAAGAATGAATTAAATGAAATGAGAGAATATTGTTCCGCCACTGCTTCGAATAATTTAAATCCTATTACATACCTATTTAAAAACGTCCAAACATTCCAGAGTTCTAATCTTCGCCAGCATTCTGGCGAGACTGGTTCCTTCGCAATTACTTTCTTTCGCTCTTTCATAATTTCAGAAAGAAATTTACAGAGGGGTAATATGCTTCCGGATTGGTTTAAAGATATTACAAGTTGGGAAGAGGCGGTGAATCCACGGGGATAAACGGTTGGTCCAAAGCGGTAGAAGAGAGAGACCACGGAGGGAAGTTTTTTCTTGGGTTCGAAGTCGTGAAATTGAGACGTCTCAATTCTAAAAGCCACGTAATCGACTGCTGGCAGGTACATCTGCTCTGAGCTACTCTATATGTGGGGAAAAGGAAAATGTTCGTAATACTATTTGATACCCTGCCGAAGACCTTCTGTTTATTAATCAATCTTTTTTGATGGTTTTTAATAGTACAGATTATTATACACATCTGATATTTTTTAATAAATTTAATTTATTAAATTTTATTAAAATTTCTTGTGCTGCTTGCACGCGATAATTATAGTCTAATAAGTTACCTTCCATAAAAGTAAAATAGATATTATTAAAAAATGTAAGATTCATTAAAATATGATTTAAAAGATACATAAGTCGTTAAAAAAAAATCAAGTTTTAATCGCAAACCACTCGATGAGTCAGGTAAAGTTCAGATTTTCAGATTCAACAGATTTTTACCCTGCGGTTATAATCCGCGGACACCAGGTAGACACAATACGTTTTGTTCGCGCAAATAAATTTTGAGAATAGATGAATAAGGAAAACGAGAGAGGAGCATGATAGGAGTAGATTTAGATTCGGGAAAGGGCTTAAAGATCCCTTTATTGAAAAAGAAACTTTGGGACCCCCCTGGACCGCCTTCCCCGAAGGTTAGATCGATGACGTCTACTAAAATTATGAAACCCCTTGGATTTTGTTCTTTCAATTTATCTTTTCTCGTTTTTCGCGGTTGGATCTTTCTTTTACTTTTTTTACGCGCTTCCCACTTTTTTTCCATTAAATGGAGTCCTATATCATATAGATAGATGGTTCGTTTACCATCGACGTGATTTTCGTCAATCGATGAAAAATAACTGATCCATCGTAATACGGACTCCTCTAAAGGAATAAACAACTGATTGTGTATTGTGAGAAAATATTTGTTGCGCGATATATATTTTCAATTTTCAGATTCGTCCAGGCATAATTTTAATTCCATCGTTTCTTCAAGTATTTAATCGTAATAATCGAATGATAAAATAGAATTTTGTTCCACGTATGATTAATAAGGGATTGTAATTAATAAAAACGTATATAACGCAAAAGGGCCGTCATAAATAGTGCAAAAAGATTCGACGCTCGTTCCGGTATTAAATGAATTCTCATTCTTGCGAGGGAGATTCCTGAAGAATTGCATGCATATACGCGTTTCTCTGTATCTCGCTCGCGGCCGAGTCCTTAAATTGACTCGATTTTTAAGGCCCAGTCTGGAGGAGATACCGCACCGCGGGGATCCTATGTTTCTCTTCCTCCGGAGACGTTCTCCCTTTCGTCTTTGCTCCAAATCGTCTCATATAGCGGCGAGTCATGCTCCATCGATACACAATCGCAGTAAAAAAACGTGTTCAGCGAGTCATCTTTCCAAGATTCCTCGTTTATAAAACACCGTGCGAAACACAACATGTTGCGACGCAGAAATAAAAATAAATCTGTTACTCGTGAGAAAATTTAAGTATTAAAGTTCGCGAAGCGAAAGCTAAAAGCAAAAGAAATATAGAGAGAGAAAGAGAGAAAATCAATTATGTTATATTAAAGAAATTTTTTCTGCAAAATAAATTTATTTTAAAGTGACAATCCAAATTATTTGCATAATTTTAGAATTAAATGTCACTTCTATGAAACAAGTTTGTCTTCTTCTGATTTTGTAATCAAAGTTTTTCCTTTTGACTTCAAAAGTTTGAATTATAATAATATAATAAAATCAAATATGTCAAAATCTAGAGATTTAATAACAAACTGAATGAGATAATTCGGATGATACGCTCGGTGTTCAAATTAGAGATGGTGACTGACATTCGACCCTCTAACCTCGGAAGTCGCGCGAAAGAAAAAAAAATGAAAGAGAGGGGAGAGGAGGGGGCCAAGACCTCGTCTCGCGTATCCTCGAGCCCATTTTTACGAGATACTTAAGCTTTTAAACGGGTGTACCGCGCTCAGGTCAAATTGGGAAACGGTAGGAAAAAAACGCGCTCTCAGATTTCAAATTTCGCAGGGAAATCGGTTAACCCTCGAAATCAACTGCGACGACTCCGTCGGGCGAGGGGGATCGCGCGATTTTTCTCAGGGATTAAATCGAGCGTGACCCCCGGAGAGATCTAGCGTTTTTTTCCCTTCACTTCTTTCCCCTCTTGGAGAAGTCGCGCAGGTACCCGGCCCGCTACCTGCACGCGTCCATCTCGGAAAGCCCGGAAAAGCGGAAAGAGAAATATCGCAGAAAGGGGAGGGTAAAAAAATAGCGCGAAAAGAAAAAAACGAGAGATTACGCGAGAACCTCGAGTAGGGAAAGAAATACACACGCGAAGGGATTCCGCGTGCACCTCTTTCAATTTCGTTTCTATCTCGTCGGCGCCTGCAGACCCACCGTTCCCTTCTCCTCCCTTAGGCAACCCTTAGGCCAGACCGCGAGGGTAAGAAACAGGGGTAAAGGCGAGTTAATAGTCGGTAAAATGCCGTTCTCTCCATGACCCGCAGGGGTTAGGCGCGCATTCGGGGATTGCACTCTCCTCTTCTTCCCTCACCTCTCTCAACCCCGCGCGAACGGGTAGTCCGCTCTTCTGGAAAGAATCGAAAGGGATATGGCAAAATACGGTAGCTGCATTTTCAAAAAGGAAAGCCGAAACACGAGGATGCTCCTTTGGTCGAGAAATCTGAGTAATCGTTGTCGTTGGTTTCCTGCAAAAGCTGCTCTTCCGCCGTGGTTGTTCTCGAATTTCCGCGTGAGAACATTACGAACGGGTCAAAATGTATGTACTGAGAAAAAAATATACTTTTAGTCTTAACCATAATTTTATAATATTTCTAACAATAAATATATAACTTACATCCAAAAAAAATATTTTACGTTCAAAATATTTTTCCTATAATTTCATATTCTAAACTTACTGTTTTACATATGGTTATACTTTTGACCTCCATAATTTTATAATATTTCTAACACAAAATATGATTAACTTAACTATATGCATCATTATGTTAACTATAATTATCGTTAGAAATATTATAAAATTATGGTCGAGTCCAAAAGTAACTATATTTTTTTGTCAGTGTGATAAAAAAATACTGTTAAATTCGAATCGTCGAGAGAGAAATGAAATAAAATAAATAATGAAATAAAAGTCGATGAAATAATGCTCAATCGCGCGATTTTCAACACGATCCCTCCGCGCGCGTTACGTAAATTTGGTATTCCAAACACGAAAGTGAGATTACCGGCAGGCCGATAGCCTCGGCTTTCTTGTTTCTCGCCAGAATCGAATTTCGAGCGCTTCGTCGTCGTGTAACGAAACACGGGCGCGTTAAGAGCGCCTCGCGTTACGCGTGCCTAACTACATACGTGGTTCAACGTGGAATCGTCTCAACGGAAGTAAGTTGCCGTTCGTAAGGAACGGCCAATCGGGGATACCAAATCGAGCAACGGACGATTCATCAAGCGGCCGATATGCCTAATCGAGAGGAATTCTGAGGGAAAGCCGAGTTCGCGTGTATCTCCATGATAAATCGCCGAATCCCTATCGGCTCATATCGCGGACGATATATCGACTGCGATGAATGCACTCACGTCATTAGAGAACTTTCAACTGGAAACGTGATCTCCCGCATTCGTCGAGGATGAAAGAATCGACTGGGCATGTTAAAAAAAAAAAAAGCAAAATAAGATCCAGCAAATCTGATGAATCAACTTTTCGAGAAATAATCGAGGCGATGATTTATAGTACAAAATGGAAAGATATTTTCAGATTTATGACGAACCGTCTCGTAATACGAATAAAAATTGATGCACGCTATTCTTCGGATATTTTATCACAACTGCCTCTATTCGTGCTCGAGAGCAAGAATCTCAGGTGGGCAGAACCGGGTGTAATGTTTCCAAATTTTAATATTTAATGTCTCGGGGCGAGCAGATCGGGGGATCTGCATGGTTCGGCCGCGAGATAAAGAACGCAGGGCCCGCGATGTCCATTTTTAACACCTAACAGAAGTCGAGATGCCCAGTCGTGATTAGCCTTCTCCCCAGGGCCGATGGGCCTGGGCATTATCCGGTGAGAAATTGGCGGTCGTTCGTTTCTTTGTTCCAAGCGATTTTTTATTGACTCAAATTCCGGAAAAAAAGGAAGGCGAGGGTGGCAGGAGAGAGGGTGGTTGCACATTGGGTATCGGAGATGGGGGTTACGAGATGGTTCCAGAGGTCCCGCGGTGCTACGTGTGGGAGGCAACTAAGTGGATAAACGAGAAAGAACAGAGTGAGGATGGAAAAAGAGATCAGGAGAAAGGAAGAAGGAGAGAAGAAATGTTGAGATAGAGAGGAAAGGAGTATAAACGCGGGGGCAGGAGTCCACGCCGGAGGGGAGCCGGAGGGGAGCCGGAGGGGCCTGAGGGGAAGAGAGGCGCAGGAAGGGGAGGAAGAAAAAAGGGCCAGGAAACAACTGGCCGCGGCCGAACGCCAGAGCTGCGCTCATTTTTTCTCGTGGCCGAACCCGAAAACCCTTTTATGCCCACCCAAGATTAATTATCCTCCATACTCGAAAAATGAAACGGCCGCGAACAAAGGAACGCCGCGCGCGCTACTCGGCGGTCCTCACGCGCGCGGTCAGTCTCCGTCGTCCGATCGCTGTTCATTCGCGCCTGATTCGACGAACGGTCCAGTGAGATAACTCTCGAGTAATTCTCCATACATGGGAAACAGTCGTGGAGTATTTAGCGAATATTCAATCCAAATCCAAATAATAATAACTAAGATTTTAATTGGCGCTTTGCATTAAATCCGTTAGGCGTGAACTTCTAAACTTTAAATAGTAACAAATGCAATCTACGCTTTTTAAGTAGAATTAAAATTTAAATTCGCTTAAAATAGAATTAAAAAATTCTAGCTACAATAATATACGTGTGTATCGAATATAATACCAATATAGTACCAATCGATGCGCAAAGGTGCGCGTTTGTCGCGCACACGATAATCGGACGGTCAGCGGAGAATTATCATGACAATAAAAAGAAAATGACACTCTAGCATATTCCGCAATTTTCTATAATGGAGCGAGGCTCGAGACTCGCGCATCGACAAGGGAACAAGAGGTTGGGCTCGAGAGGAGAGGCGGAGGGGAAACGGGGCAGAATCTCGTTAGACTGAAAAAATTCCACGGCACAGATTTGAATATCGCATAATGTCGAATTAATGCCGGAAATTCGACTCGACGGGGCCCCTCCCGACGCGCGGTAATGGGGCCCTCTGAAATTTCGTAGCGACCCCCATAAAGCGATTTCGCGTATGGAAAACGTGTCGAGGCAATGAGCCCTTCTCCCCACTACCGGCCGACCGTCTGTGCTGCCAGCGGGGCCTTACGATGTAGAAACCCTAATAATTCCCTGACAGTGGCCTTTAGTCTCGCCGTTTTTGCTCATGCTCCGAGTTTACGATTTTCTCTCTCGTTTGGACGGATGAGACGAGAAGGAAATATCTTCTCTGATTGTCCAACACATATGCAAATCAGCCAGAATTAATCGCTATAGCCTGATGGTATCGTGATGCATCGTTGCTTCGCTGCTTGATTGCGTGCAAGAAAAAACGCATTTTACGTTTTACGTTTTATACTCGCTTCAATATCCCCCCGACGCTAATTTCAAAAACGCTGGGAAGCTGAGGTGAGTAAGTATAAAGGATTATTCCACTTGTGTTGCGTAAAGTAATTTCTAATTTTTAATTCGCATCTACAGCTCGGCGATGAGTCGGTCCCTCTCTGTCTTTTTCTGGAGCAACCGGGGGCCACAGCGGGAAGAAAGGAGTACCCCACGCGTTCCTCTTATTTTACCCGAGGTCGGGTCCCATCGCGCGTCCTTTCTTTTTGTTTGACATAATTTAAAATTTATGAGTTCGAGAATCGGTTATACGCGGCCAGTCTCTCCTTTTCATTCTCTCTTACTTTCCCTCTCTCTCGCTCCTTCTCTCTCATTCTTCATGAATCCCATCTTCTTCGCCTTCTTGATCGCGAGACCCCGTTTTCTGACCGACGTGGTTCCGCCGCAGAATTTAAATATTAAGATTAGACAACTACCTCTAACACTTTCTGCAAGGTTTTTTTTCTCACGTCTCTATACATTACATGCATTAGAAAATTCCCCGCGAAAGATGTTTTCATAAAGTACGTAGGTTTAAGAATGTGACGTTATTCACATAAGGAAGACTCTCATTGAATAAGGATCGCAACGTTCCTTCTGATGATTGACGTAAAGTAGGACACGTCGCGTGTAATTGGCGCTCTGTCCGTCATATTTAATCGGGGTGTCTTTAATGGTTTCACACTTCCGACCTTTCGCAACTTGCTCTTTTTTAACACATTTGACAAGGGGGTGTATGTACAACCTCGCGGAAAATTTTTAGCATTAACGAAACCAAAAGTGTAAAGAAAGGACAAACGAAAATAAGAGAGAAAGAGAGATAAGAAAGAGAAATAGAAGTTCATTAAGATCGCCAATGCCATGGGCACCGTATTAGGTTGAACAAACTGGTTTTCGCGGGTCTTTTCTCTCGCCTGCATCATCCGGCTCGGATAAAAGATTCCTGAGATTCGGCATGGCCCTTAACCCTTTATTTGGCAATGTCGCCCCGGAGCAACGCGATTTCTCTTTAAGCCCTTCATAAGAGTCGGCAATATTTCGTTCGCTACATTTACGTATTTATTTTATGACCATCATGAAGAAAATTTTCTCGTATTTTACCGTGCCTTGTTATTGATTACTGTATTATGGAAAGAAAGTCAAATAATTGTAATCTATGTCGAAAGAGTATATTATTTTACTTTAGATTTAAAGAAATTTAGCCAACGGGAAATAATCAGATTAAAGTATATAGAAAGAGCCGATGATTCAAAGCTATTAAAATTAAGGAAATAACACGATGATTATGTTGAACGGGGAGACATTGATTTAAATATAAACGATCCAACTATTCAATCTCGTTCCGCCACAGATCGATTCTAAAGTCGACTTGTGGGCCATTAATTTGGCAATTGGCTGCAATAAATACTTGGCAAAGACACGATGAACTTTTGGCGCAATTGCCAAACAAATATCGGTGATGAGCGAATCGATTAACGAAAACAAATAAAAAGAAGAAGTAAGGAGACTCGTGCACTTTGAGAATACAGATCGAAATAAATCTTAAATGCACGGTCGATTGCGTTTCTTTCCTGGACTGTACCGGCCATGTGTTTTCGGGTATCCGCACTCCCACGAAATAATCTGCTCTTATTTTCTCATTTGTCCGTCACAGTCTTTTCACGAGCGGAACTCCTCTCAAGATGCTTCGAAATCAAAGCCAGTATCCGACACGAAGGGCGCAGAGGGTTATCGACACCCTCGTGTCCTCGAGCATTCCCGTTACAGTTTTCTCACAAACAAATGCACTTTACCTTCGCTTCTTTCACAGCATTCACGATCCGCTGGAGTGGATAATTAGAGTCAATTTGAATTCACGTTTAATTGCAAATGTACTTAATAGGTACGGTCCGAAATAATTAATAAGTATTTTTAAATGTCGCAAATAAAATTGATTTGAGAGTCGGTGAAATCAGTTGGAGAGGTGATCACAGAGTTGGTGATGAAAAGGAAAAAGACGACACGCCACGACGACGATGACGACGACGACGACGACAACAGCAACGACGAAGGAGATTCTTCTCGGCTAGGAATGCCTCCTGATGGATTGGTCATCCGTGATTAATTTGACAAGCTGACTTTCTGGTTTTCGGAGACTGACAAGGGGCCCACGGGGCCCCAGCGCCCGTGAAGCCTAATGGGCCTTCTCGGCCGCGATGCACCTCTGTCTTTTTCTTTCTCTCTCTCTCTCTGCCTCTGACTTTCCCTATCTCAGCGTACGCATCGACGAAACTGGAGGTGGGAGTGTTTGAAAAATTAATCAAGCCCACGGAGTCTCCGTGGAAATGCTAATGGAAGGTCACTTTTTTCATTCGATTATTGACACCACGAGTAGTCACGAATATGAGAGAAAATAGAAATCTTTTTATCATTCATAAAATAAGAAAATATTGAAATAAAATATTTTAATATATAATTGATAATTTTTCAGAGAAAAAAAACAAATCGCGCATCTATAACATTAATAAGTAATAATGTCATTTATTGCCTTATCAATTACGTATTATATTTTAATATAATGTATCTAATCTTGTGAGTATGTAATAAATTAAATTAATTTAATCTTAAAAATTAGAATGTTAAGTAAAATATCTTATTAATTTGAAAATATGTAAATTTCGTAGCGACAATTAATCATATTAATTATATCAAATGACGGAAGTTAATGCAATTAATATTTCTTTTTCAAAAAGATGCCATGCCTGAATTGAATGAAGAATGTTTAAAATCGCAGATTCATAAGAGGAAAGCGATTTTCACAAAATACGGAATTTCTTTCGAACTCGAATGCAGCGGCGACTGATCTCGGGGACACGCGTGCGCGAAACCGGTACTCATAAAGATAAAATTATCGAGGATGCGGTGAGACGACGAAGTGTCTGTTGGATCCCAATCCATTGATTCGACGAGAACTACTTGTCGCCGCCGTTGCGTCGGCGAGGATGGCACAAAGAGAGATCGGCCGTAAAACTCGCACCTCGCCGGCACGGCGTGTGTAGATGCACGGAGAAATAAAGTAATAAAGCGACCGATGCACTTACACCGCGATATTCCTTAAGCCAGGTCGAGAAAAGTAACATTTTGAGAAGGAGGACGTGTCTAGCATTCTAGTGCTGTTAACCGCGAAGACCTCGCGTAAATTTAAATCGAGTTTATATCGCACTATTTGCAATCATCTGTGATAAGTCAATCACTAAAAACAATATCATTAATTACAATACAAATTAAATAAATAGAATATGCTATTTTATTATACTGAAAAAAAATTCTAGTTAAAAACGAACGAATCAGAAAATCTTGTAGGATTAAATATTCTAGTTATTATAATAGAACTCAATACTTTATAACGAATAATAATCAGAATTCCTATTATAATAACTATTGTAGAATATTTGATCGATCCTATAAGATTTTTTATTCGTCCGTTTTTAACCAGAATTTTTTTTCAATGTATAAAATGTTTTACTCGATGTTACATGTTAATATGTATCATGTCTCTTTTAATTTAAAATTGAAGTAAAATGTAAAATTTAAAAACCTGACAATTATATCATATATTTTTTAATTTTTTTTTGATTTGATGAAATATCTTAAGATAGAATCACTTTACAATTCTATGTATATTTATAATTGGAAGAATAAAACAATTTCTCTATTAAAAACCGCCGGTAAGAGAATAATAATTAAGATACCGTTGAAAAGCATAATGTCGTATGGTGTTTGTCGTTGGTTTGTTCCGAGTGCCTGTAAGAAAGAAGGAGGAACGCACTCGAGATAGTTACGCGTTAAACAGCAATGGCACAAGAAGAAGAAGAAGCGAGTTCCGGGTTGACAGTCGTTGGACGAGGACGAGAAACACTGGACCGGGAAACGGCGAGAGATCGACGTAGAGCTGGAATTAAACAAATAATCTTCGGCGAGCGGGGAATCCGTTAAGGCACGAAAGTACGGCCGGTAAAAGGAACCTATTGAATTCTAAATTTAAACGAATGTCCAAGTGTCAGCGAGCTGACGGGCAAAATAAACAAGATGCCGCAAGGAGTAGAGGAAAAAGAGTAAGGAGAACGCTCCGCGGAGAATGAACGAGAATGGGAAAGGATTTCGCGCAAGATGTACGATATCTGATCTTTTTTTTTCTGATTCGATCCCGGTGTTGGTTTCATCAAAGAATAAAATGGCAAATTTACATTCTCAATTTTACGATTCAAGATGATTTCGCAAAAACATTCAGTCTTGCGGATAATAATTGCTCATAAACGGCGGTTTAACTTGATTACCGTTCTATGCTTTCCTAGTCGTCGATGTTAAAGTTCATCGATACGTCGATTTATAATCGCGGAGAAAAATTCTGAATCTTCGCAAATAATCGACTCATGACGCAGACAAGCTCGTTAACGATTCCAATCGCGATGGTGTCGAGCATTATTAAAAAAAAAAAAAAACAACAGAGGTTCGAGAGATGCATAGAATCGTCACGAGCGCAGGCTACTGCGAGGACTGTACCGCGTCCAACGTCAATAGAACTCCACCGCCCTCCTCTCGCTGCTGCTCTCTGACTCAGAACTTAATTGGAGAACAAAAAAGCTGAGGAGATCCAATTGACCCGGAAGCGGACATCAACGCGGCGCAGACTACGACAATAGTTCGTACGAATATACGGTGGAAAAAAATGCGAGCCTTCGAGAAAATTGACCGGGGAAGGCGAAAATTCAAGCGGCCGTCGCTTCGTCGCTCGTTTTCTCATGCAAATGACATCTGCATTCCAGTGCCCTCGCGAAACGCGTTAATCTAACTTTTATCCTTCGATGTCGCGAAAAATCACAGCCGTGAAAATTACCAGTCGTGAAATATATCCGTGAAGAACGAGAATGCGAAAAGGGAGGAAAAGGAGAAACGAGAGAGGGACGCGATCGACGAGGGCGAGAGGCGAGGTATCGACGACGGATATGATGATGATGAAAAACGAGGCACTTTCGAGGATCGATGGAGAAAACGCGGCTCGTTGCGAGGCCGCGCGAAGAGGGAAAGATAAAGAGAGGTGGAGGATGAGAATAGGGCCCCGCGGGGTTTCGGGGGGCGGGGAGGGGGGAAGGGGACTCGTCGCCGTGACAGCACGTGTGTAGCAGAAGCGAACTCGGGGCCCCAGTTCAGTCCGTGGCTCGTAAAGCCTTTCATAAAAGCTTTCATAAAACGTTTCACGATCTCGTCGTACCGAGGGAATCCAGCGACGATCAACGTCTCGCGAGATTCGTTGATCTTTCTCTACACCTTCTGCTTCTTCTTCTTCTTCCACTTTTCGCGACAGAAAAATATTCTCGGCCAAGTGCGAGACACGTATTTCACGTATTATCGTCGAATATCTGATAAAATGAAGTATTGTAAGAAACATTGATAACCGCGGCGTAAATCATTTAGAAAGTCTAAGAATAAATATAAAAGTCCAAGACAACTAACGTAACTCGTTTTCTTCGTTCTAGCAATATTTTCTTTCTCTTTACAACTTTTCCGTTTTCTACTTACATAAATTTCAACGAGAAACATCACAATTCTCAATTCAACGACTGCTCGACCACCTGAGATCCTTAACGCCGCTCGTCAACCAAGAAGGGGGAGGGGATTCTTTGTCCGCTTTCAAGGAGGAAGCTCCGATTTCGATCTCGCAACGATTCGTCCTCGGGGACCATCATACCTAACTCATACCCCCGAGCGGGGTACGCGCTCGGAGACATAAAAGCTCGTAACCAGGCTGATCCAGCCCTCCCCCCGCCGGTCTCCTCTCCTTAATACCATCGATTCGCCGTTCCTTTCCTCGCTACCAACGTCTCGAATTAAATCCGGCCAGTAGATACGACAGATTCGTTGAATAGCAGTCGAGTTAGCTGGCTTTTTGAATCCGACATCTCTTAACGAAGGATTCGCAGCGGCTGTTTCTTCTTCCGAGTATGAGAAGAAGGCTCGCTTTTCGAAACGGACACTTTTCGTCAAAGAGTTTTTTTTTTCAAAGAGATTTGTAGCACATAACGCTAGGAGATTTAGAGACAACTGAAGAGTATCGAGCTCTCGAATCCTTTCTTCTTTCTCTTAGCTAGACACGCGTGCAGCTTCTCAAGTAGATAATCATCCACCGTAATGTCGATTACTTTTTAAAGCCTCGCTAAATTGGACGACGATCTATAGACAGAGAGAAAGAGATAGCCCCCGTCGATCGGCCGGTCCAGGCCGATTTCGAGGACGGAGCGGATTTTCTCGCCCGACGGGTGGCATTCGATGATCATTCTTCCGACTCGGCGTTGCGGACGGATATCGTTAAAAAACGTAATCGAGCCCGGGGAATCATGTGCTATCAGTTAATGAATCTGGTCCCGTGCGACGGAACGACGCCTGGAGGCCCCCGGGGGGGAGGCCTGTCTCTCGAGAGTCTTCGCGGGGCCCTGACAATGGCGAAGCGTCCGACGAATTTCGAAAAGGACAAAAATAAAAAATGATCCTGCGCGCTCGCGCTCACGCTCTCGCTCGCGAGAGAGGAAGCGGACGGAGAAAGAGGAAAGAGGCTTCTTCTCTTTCTACCTCTTTCTTCTATCCGCTCCTTCCAGCGTCTGCTGCGTGCCTGCCCGTTGTCCGTCCGACTGTCCGTCTTCTCTTTTCATCCTTACTGCCTTTTATCCGGGTAGAATGATTAATGGGTTCACGGAGGCATGGCACACACACACCGCGATATCTCTCTCTTTCTCTCTTCGACCCCTCATCGAACCCCACCCTCCGATCCTTCCGAAGTACCCGTCTCTCTTCCACTCGCGCGCATAGGTGAGTTTTCTGCTTTTCTTCGCGCCCAGATTATCGCTCCCCCGCTCGCTCAGCACGGCGATTGTACGACACTGGTACACACCTTTCCTGTGCCCTCGGTGTATCGCATTAATATCGCGGCGCCATGAAATGGAGCGATTAACCGGACGGAAAGTCTGGCAGAGAAGTGTAACGAAAGTTTCAAAACATAGGATATCTAATAGCAAATTCGGTTGGTCACACTAGTGCGCACTCAGTGCACATTAAAGCCATTGTATACTGATTTGTATCTAATCTGAATGTGAAAGTGAAATATCTTGAATAATAAAATGTTCAATATTAAAAAAAAAATAGCAAAAGAAATGACACGATTAGTATACTCACGTTGCGAGGATGTTCCCAGACGTTAAATATACTTTTAGAGTATTTTATTTCATCAAAGTAACAACGCGATATAATGTGATATTTGTTAACGATATTTTCAGAAACAAATACGCAATATATTTGTTTGTCAGAGCGTCAAGGCGAGATTTACAGAGACGAGTGACGTTTGTCTGTGAAGAAGCATCGTCCTTCCACTTTTTGTCGTTAAATGTGTCATTGCTAAGATGACACGTTACCGCATTAGGTTCTTTTATATGATAAATTATATTTTTTAGTCTCAATCGCAACGATAGTATCGCGTGATGCTCCGGCTTTTTCGTTTCTCGTCACCTGCACGTAGGTGGCAGCCAGTTGGAAGAGAACGCGGCAATGAGAATGGATGGTCTTCACTTGAGCTTTTGTTCTTAAATAAGTTAGGATTGTAAGAAATCTTCTATCATTTTCACAACATCAGATATAATTTGGAAATGTCCACGAGCGAATTATGATATTGAATTATTCATTCGAGAATCATAGATTCATATATCATTATAGCTGTCTCCGAAAAAATCACTAGATCAAAATTAATGAATTAATTTATAATCCCATCAGTATTCCGCGCGTGTCAGCATTCCATCCTTCATTCATATTCCAATCAAGGTTCCGGGACCCGCACATCGAAAACTATTTTCGTAAGAGCAAATAATTCGCCTCGTCCAAGGTCCTCGTCCCGAGGAGAGGAAAGAGCCGCGCGCTGAGTTAAAGCGACTCGAGAATTCCGGACCGCAGGGAATTCTCGAGAGCGTCAACCCACGCTGGTCGCCGCGCGCAACGGGAAACGATGACGCTGGCTGATCTCGAAGGCATCCATCGATCGCGGGTCGGGCGGTCGACGCTTAGCGCACAGTCGGGACCGACCGACTTTATGAGTTATAAGTCGGCCATCTTGCGAGAGCCATCACATATTCACGTGCGCACATATGCGATGCACCGGCAATATGTAAGTGCCACATTCTGTTCTGGTGCACGTACAGTCCCGGCCGAAAGCCGCCGGCTCTCTCTCTCTCTCTCTCTCTCTACGAGAGTCTCCCCTCTCCCCCATCCTCGCGCCCGCGAGCACACATATCGCGAGAAGTGCATTCGTTTATCGCGATGCCGGGCTGACGTAACCGCCACTGCTCGGCGGAGGCTTCTAATTCACATTGTATCGAACGATGATCGCGCGGCTACCAGACCCGACAAATCATCGGGAGAATACACGCCCACGTTTGTCGCGAATATTAATCCATTTCGTTTTTCTCCTTCGGGGCGCGCGGGCTCCGTATAATTCGTCCATAAAAAAACGCGACGACAGCGTCGGAATTTCGTCGATCGATAACTCTTGCCTCGAGTGAGGCGTGGAATTGATACTCGGCCAAACTCGATCGTGAATGTCGACCAGTCGCCGCGGCCAACGATCAATCCTACGCTAACCCTTGAATTTCATGCCAATCCACGTATTCTGACCCATCTGACAACTGCGTCGGATGACAATGCGGGCGATTTTAACAATAGTCTTTTTTTTTTACAACAGCCATTCAAAATCGTAGTGTTGATTTTAATCTCTAGAGCGGCTATTTCTAGAGAATGGTACTTGAAATGTAATTGTTACAAGATGATAAAAAAATTCGCCCGTTACTTTACGTACTAATGAAGAGATTTGAAAACGAATGATTGATTTATTCGATGGGCTACAAATCGCCGAATTTTGAGAGGTCACTTACCTTGAGCTTGCTGGCCAGCATTCGGGTTGAGAAACGTGGGCGGCAGTTGCCTGCTGACCGATTTCGCCAGCTCGCCGCCCGCCAGCCCGTAGATCGCCAGAAGTTCCTGCATCGTCGACTCCGCGTACTCTCTCATGCCCTCGAAGGGCTTTCGCTCCTCAATCTCGCCGTCGACGTCGTTGGCCCGCTCATCCTCGAATTGGGTGTCCTGATCGTCCAAGCGAGACGATTCCGCGTCCAGCACGCCGCTCCCGCTCCTGTCCGATGAATCGGAGTTTGGGCTCCTCGCCTGGATACCACAGAACAGACATTTGAGAGAACAAATATTTCGTGTTAAATAAATGAAATGAAACAGCAGGGAGATCAGTCGATCGCGACTCACCTCTGTACCGGGAGAGTAAAACTTCTGCGACCTGAGCTGCTCGAGAATGAACTTATGCCTGAGAGAGTCCGCGCTATCGTCGTCGGCCTCGGAGGACGGCGGCCGGGTGGTGACCGAGAGATCCATCGGGCTGGCCTCGTTATTGTTTAGTCTTTGTTTCGATCTCTCCTCGGCCGGCAGCAGCATCGTTTTCCTCTCGTACTCGAGGATCTCGCTGGAGCTCTCCTCCACGACCTCCGGCTCGTCGTCATCTCTCTCGGACTCGTCGGACACCTCCGCCATCCGGCTGCTTATAGGCTTGAAATTTTTCCGCTTGTTCCGCGGCTTGCTCTGGATGCTGCTGGTGATCTGCAACTGGGCCTGGGCCTCGTACTGGGAGTCGCTGTCCTGGTCGGTGGCGCCCCGTCGGGTCGTCGCGTAGTTGTAGACCGAGTCGGAAAGCATCTCCGCTGATGAAAGATGAAATTCACTCGATCGTTGTCTTGTTTGGATAAACCGCCTATAATCCTATCGTTCCATTTCTCAACCGACGCTAATGGCATGCGCGCAAGAAGCCGAGCGAGCCTCCGATCTCTCAAGCTGTTTTTCGCCTCATTTTTATGTCCGTCAGTCCCTCAAGTTAAGTCTCGGGAATGTCGAGCGAGGATAAAGACAATCTGGATGAGCGATGTATCGCGATATTTGCATTGCGAAGGTGGAGGCGACAATGGTCACTAATTCCGCGCAACAAACGCCGCGGCGTTTCAAGGCGATGCCGCGTAGCGCTCGTCGCTCGTTTCTCATATCGCAGTTAATAGATATCAACTTTTAGCGTCAATTACAATCTTGCGAACTCGGACGCTAAAACCACACGCTTCTTCTCGGAACGTTGGTGGTGCGGTATACGCGCGATAGTTTCATAAAATTAATGCTGCGATTCGTATGCCCGTGACGCAGCACTCAGTTATTTTCACTTATTGTTAGATGTACCGAAACGATCGCTCGGTGATTCACGTAGGACGATTTCTTAGCGCAAATGCGGAGAACCATCAGTTATAATAGTATAATGACATAGTAAGAGATCTTCCCTTGAGACTTGAACGTTTCAAAACTGAGGCATATACATTCGATATATTTGAAATTTTAAAGCTACTACTAAAATTCTATCTATTAATAAAATTATTAAAAATCTTGATGTTTTTTTTTCATATAATGAAAATTAATAAATTTGTAATAAATCTATTATTATATACTTTGCGTCGTAGAATGAGCAACTAATCTCTGCACTGAGAAAAAATATAGTTACTTTTGGACCCAACCACAATTTTATAATATTTCTAACACGAAATATGATTAACTTAACTATATGCATCATTATGTTAATCATAATTATCATTAGAAATATCATAAAATTGTGGTTGGGTCCAAAAGTAACTATATTGAAAAAAATTCTGGTTAAAAACGGACGAATCTTGTAGAAAATCTTGTAAAATTCAAATATTCTGATTATTATAATAGAACTCAATACTTTAAGACTTATAATAACCAGAATTCCTATTATAATAACCAGAATATGTAATCAATCCTACAAGATTTTTCTGATTCGTCCGTTTTTAAACAGAATCTTTTTTCAGCGTAACATGTAATAATCAGCTTCGACCGAAAGTATCTTACCGGGGCCATACGGGCTGGTTACGGCGGACATCTCGAAGCTCACGAACCAGCCGGCTGCTCACCGCATCCTGAAACAAAACGCGATATGAACAGTCAGTTCGAACTCTGGCCGGCCTGACGTGCGAATTTGCTTCCCACGTGCTCCGCTGACACGCGAGAATGACCTGCGAGGAGTGGCACTGCCTTCTGATGAGCAGAACGTGTGGATATATCATGCCTTCGAACAAAAGGGAATTACCGCAATAAGAATCGATTTCGATTCATTGCGAGGTAATCTCTTCGTCCGCGATCCTAAGCTCGAATGAAGTCCCCACGACTCGCGCCTCGACATTACACCCACCAACGATGTAAGGTGGGACTAGGTGGGAGCGATGTAAGAGAATCGCGAAAACGAGGCGAAAACAAAGGCGCGTCACCGTAACAAAAGCTACGGTGATATACGAGCGCTGGTGTTGGTCTCGCGCCGCTAGTTTCGAGCGACCGACCGGCCTGACGCGATAACGCGCGAGTGCACGACAATTCGTTTCTCGGTTATTGGAATGCAGACCTTTAAGCCCATTACACGCTGTCGTGTCGCGCGGCGGCAAACGGTATACGCCGGGTAGAGAGGGACGGAGGAAGGAAAGGGAGAGAGAGCGAATGCGCGCGACAGGAGAGAAGATACGGCCGACGGAGCGAAAAAAGAAGAGGCAAAAAAAAAGGAGAAATGAGAAAGAAACAATAAAAGGACGTGGAGCGCAGGCGGCGTGATAAGCACATTAACGTCCGACCAATCGAAAGGGTTTATCTCGGAAGGGTTATACTCGCACTAACTGTCATTTCATGGCCTTACGGCCTCTCGGGTTTGGCTCTTTCGCAATGAGAAACGGCGGAATGGAATTTCAATCCGTTGGAAAATGACTTCTTACCCGCTTCTGCCGGCGTGCCCGCCGCCGCCGCCGCCGCCGTCGCCGTTCGTTGCGCGATCGCCTACGTCGCGCACGTATGGCCGTTTGCCTTTTTTGGCGTGAGGGTTTGACCCCGGTGCGATGTCAGACCGCATCCTTCAGGAACCCGTCGCGAGAGTGAGCGGCCGTTGGATAGCTCGCTCATCGCTCGCACTTCGTCTTTTATTAATGTCGCGTTTAATCGTTGTCGCTCGCGCGGAAATAACACGGCGTGTCCTGGCGACGGAATTTCTTATTTAAACGCGATTCATTCGTTAGAATGCATCGCGCGCATCGTGGATTCTCTCAACGATATTTAAACTCGGTGCGATCGCTCGATGATAAGACACGTCGCCGAGCCACAAGCCCCGATGATAATTGCCGATCACGACGGGCTAATGAGCCGAGTCGTAAATAATTAACCTTTAAATAGAGAAGCCATCCCAGGGCCGTCGAATCGGCGACACGCGCCGTAATTCCAACCTGTCGTACCGATCACGGCTGATGTACGAGGGCTTTCTATTGCATCCTCGATCAAGGCGCAAATTGTGTTGCGCGTTGCCCGCGCGCGCGACAGACCGCTATTCAGACCGGTAACCAACCGGTCCTCGAAAGATCAGCCCACTACCCCGAGTCTGCTACCGCGTCGACTGACGCCTGTCTGCAATGTCAATGAGGAAATCGTCTCGAAAGACATACGTATCCGTTCGCGAAACGGGCTTTAAATCTTGATAAATCGTAATCGTTGCACGAGTAACTTGTTAACAGAATCTCCGAATGATAAAAAAATCGGACATTGACATAACAACGTTATTCCGTTCTCCATTTTAGCCTCTCCTCGTTCCGCAAACGTTAAACTGACAATGAGAGAAAAATATAGTTACTTTTGGCCTCATCTACAATTTTATAATATATTTCTAACGATAATTATGCATTATGTTAACATAATGATGCATATATAGTTAAGCTAATCATATTTATTGTTGAGAAAAATCTAGTTACTTTTGGCCTCGACCACAATTTTATAATATTTCTAACGATAATTATGGTTAACATAATGATGCATATAGCTAAATTAATCAGATTTCGTGTTAGAAATGTTATAAAATTATGATTGAGGCTAAAAGTAACTATATTTTTCTCTGAGCGTACTTTGGTTTCAACGTCGATGAGACAAAAAGTACGTACGAATTAGCAGCGCGCAACAGAATTCCGTCGCAATTAATGTATTTCTAGCCATTGTGCTACTTCCACCTCGCGCCTCGACAACATCGCGGCATCATCGACGGATCTACAGATTTAAGCAGAAAGATCTGTGCGAATAATCGCAAGTAGGGTCGGTCGAAGTCGAGCGCGCCCTCCGATTGGCGCGAGCGCGTTAGGCGTAGCCGCGAGAATATACGCGCTGCCGGCCGGCGACGAGCGGGGATGCGCGCAGCATGTACGATCGGACGATATGTCCGAGTGCCCGCGAGGAAGGAGCGCGAGCGCGAGCTCCTTTTTTCGCCGGCTATACAGAAGGGATAATTAACATCTGTTACAGTACCTATAGCACGCGGGCCGCCCCGTTTCACCCCACCATGTGGCTCACGGGGCGGACCTTGAATACATTATCACCCTCTCTGTACGTGCAAGCTGCACACGCACACGTATGCACACGCGTGCACCGAAATCGTCGAATCGCAATGCTCGCGATCGACCGTGAAACGAAAACTTTTATCTTTGCTCGCCTCTCGCTCCCCCGCACACGTTCGTCGAGGGATCTAACGATCTCTCCGCGCCGCGAGTCGAGAATTGAATTTTGCGCGAGCAGAGTTCGTTCTCGCCACCCCCTTCCCTTCGAATCGCTTCGAATCGCTAGCTCGAGCGAGAAATCCGATCTCGTACGTCTTTCGAGCAGGAGCTGTGAATAATCGACAGATTTCATCTTATTGTTAAACAAAAACCGGCGGGCAAAACAAAATTTCACCCTCTGAAAAGTTTCTAAAAGTTCCTTGTTCTCCCGGTTCCATTGTTACATTCACACCGCCGCTTGGACTTGGTGTACAACAAGAAGATCGTTTATGGTCTCGGTAGATTTTTAAAATTCCTGAACCTTGGCCTAAATACTCGAGATATCAGATCCGAAGTTACCAAAAGTCGACCGAAAGAGACTAAAAGACGGTGATGCGCCATTCCGGGAAATCCTCGAATTCTATTCCGTCTTTTTTCCTTAGCGTGTTGTGCGCGGTCGCTGGTAAGTAAATTGTAATAAGAAGCGTTACAAGAATTGCGGCGAGAAGCGCGCTTATTAAACGCCTGTTAAATTACGAACTTAGCAAAACAACGTTCGACAAATTGCCTTGTGAACTCCCGGCGATCGGCGTAATGCATATTGAGAAGCGGTGTTTCACGTAATTGCAGAAATGCTTTGCAAACCACTTGCTAATGAGAACACGTCACGCATCGGTGACGCTCGTGAATCTAAACCGACGATCGACTTAAGGAAAAAGAAACTGTGGAATGCGGGCATCTCACGATAATTAAGACACTTGCAGTCATTACAGTTCTGTGGTGTGTGGACGCGGTTTAGAGTGTTTGTTTTTCTTTCGAATTGCGCACATTTCTCCAAGCACATTTACATTAGAAGGGCAATTAAAATCGCTGAGATATTAAAACATTTTAATACAGTATTAAATATTCTGCGCAATTTCAATTTAATTCTAGCGATTTATTTGACGTAGATATTTGAAGTATGAAAGATTTTAAGATCAATCAGTTACATATCTAAATCTACATGAAAAAGAGATGCATCGAATGAAATGGGATGAGCCGGGACGGGTTGAGACGGGATAAAATTGTACGAGACAGCGGCTGAGGTCCGTGAGAGCGGGCTACCACTCGACATAGCTCGACGCTGATGCCGATGCCAGAAGGAGGAAACAAAAAAGTCGGCGACGTAACGCGTTCGTTCGTCAAACACTCGAACGTAACGTTGCCAGGCCCCGGCGGGCTTGGAGGGGCCTCGCGGCTTCTGGAGTGCCTGCTGCGGAATACCAGGAGATTATTCAAATTCGCCACTGACGGCTTAAAATGTATATTAATCGTCTATCTCATGCTGAGACGAACGACCGGAAACCGAGTCGCTGTTCGCCGCCGAATAATACCAACACGACTTATGTTGAATCGCTCGTCTCCAGATATACTGCGACGAGTGTTAGATCCAGGTGCTCTGGTCTCTCGCACGACGACACGGAATATCGCAGTCGCGATATTATATGTTGTCGCGTCGATGTCACCGAATACTCGATATGTCATTGCGATATATAATTGCGTACTATTACAGCAATTCGATGTAACATAAAATAAATTAAACTATAATTTTGTTAAAATTTGCTTATAGCTCTCTATCCGAAAGATAGGATCTTATTACTCGTTAAAATTTCTAACACTTCATTTCGGATATTCAGTAATTATTCAGAGGCCTTCCATTAAACTTTTATTTAGCAAAAGTCAACATCCCGCGGACTCTCGAGAGAGTCAGTGATAAAGCACGGGCTTCTCGCGCAGCTTATATATTTTTTTTAATACTTTTCCGTTGTATAAGGATTACTGTAGAACTGCTTCTGCACTCTTTCGCACGTGTGTGGCACTCTACCTTGCTCCCGGACTGAGAAGCCGAGAAAGGAAGTATAGAGAGAACGGGTTAGAGAGAGGGCGAGTGTGTTCATAAGATATGGTGTGAAACACGAGAGGACCGAGATTAAAGAATGAAAAACATAGAATTCTGAGAACTGGTTGAAGTCATAATATTCGTAATTTCAAGCCGCGCCTTATGGCGGTCGCGTCTTCTGCGTCGTTGAAATTAATGCGAGCGGAAATAAAATTCCTGCCCCCGTCGCCTCGCCGCCATCGTCGCCGCCGCCGTGCCCTTCGTTCTCGCTCTCGCACGGAGCTTCGCCTCGTCCATGGCCGCGAGACAAGTGGATGGCGTTTAATGGTCGAGCATCATGTAAATAAATTCGGCCCTCGTCGCCGGACGGAAGGATGTTTGCTTCTAATATTTGGACTTCGCGCCGCGTCGAAAGAATCGACGTGGAGAGGCGGCGAGACGCCTCGGGTCTCGCGTTTCGTCAACGATGTTTGGCCTATACGAGGATTGCGCCACCACAAAGACCACCTCACAAAGATCGTCTTTAGATCAAATGCCGTAATAGATCGTTCTGTTTCTGCGTCTCCTAGAATTCCCTCCGAGAAGAGAGACCGACCGTGCGCGGGAAGCGATATCGGGTGGCGAACGTACGACAGCCGACCGGCAGCCGAGCTCTCGCGCGAAGAGCCGGGCGAGAGGAGACCGCGCGAGAGGGTACGCTCCATTTACGAGGATTAAGATAAAGCGCGACGTTGTCTCTCTCTTGTTGGCCGTCTTCGTTTTCCCGTTCATCGGCACCTCGTTCCGCCCGGCACTCCGCGTCGTGTAAAACACGCTTCTGTCGTGTCGGTGTGTGCGGTTTGCGCGCGCGCTGTTAAAAATAGAGCACGCAACGACTCACTAATCTGGTTAGGGCTACTTAGCGTAACTCCGACTATTTAGACCTGGATACGGTTACGGTAGTTAAGCCGCCATCGGCTCTAAGTAGAACCGACGCGGCGACGGCGGGGACTTTTGGACCTTTAAAGGAGAGATCTCGTTGGCCGCGCTAAAACGTCTTAATAGGCGCGAGCGAGCTCAAACGTGCGATTTTACGCTGGTTTCCCTCATTTCATTCTTTTCTTTCTCTCCTCTTTACAACTTCTTTCAAAATTCGTAGACGCAACAAAAACGACTTATAATTGCAAACAAAAAGATACTAAGAATATAAATTGGCTAAACTATTTTTTATAAATTCATGACCTGATTAAGATCACCTTAAATTTTTTTTAATACTTGAGCTCTTGTAAGTACTGCATCTACAAAAATCTTTAATAAATAAAATAGGACCAAGTATATTTGTGAACAATTATGATTGTTCATCTTCCATGGATCATTATTGGACAATCCACATTGCGAATTCCTCTGATAATTTTATTAAGATGCTAGAGTAATGCTTTGAATCTTAATTTAAATCTCAATAAAGTGCACATAGAATGCCGATGAAATTAAATTTGCTAATGAGTTACTTTCTACAGTTGCTGCTGCATGGCCAAGCAGCAGACAGCTTAATAGTGAATCTTCTTCTTTCGCTAGATGCAGGAATAACGTCGGAATCATCTCGACTTAATCGTCGTGAGCTTATCGCCGGAGCTCTACCTCCGGGAAGTCTAATTAACGAGTGAGTGCCGAGTAATTAATCGATGGATGTTGGACTCATACGCGACGAAACAGCACATTTGAAACATATATATTTTTTGTGAGAAATTTTCAAACTTTTAAAGCTACGTTTCCCGAATAAAGGAACCATTTTCTAGATTTTTTCTAGAAAAAATAATGTAAAGTATATTATATATATAATTTGCAATGTACAATGTTAGTCTTTATCTGCTTAATATATGAAGTAATAAATGTTGATGGTTTACACTAATTGCATAAATTTACATATCGAAATCGGCAACACACGATTCCGTTTACATGGAAGCCGTACGATTCGGAATCTCTTGGGCACGCACGTGCGCGAATACGTATGTCCCCCTCTCGGAGCGTTCTGAAAACGAGATTTCGAAAATCCGTTATTTAAATAAGGCAGGAGGGACGCGACCGGCAATGGCTCGAGCGATTTTATAAAATTAATAGTAAAGGGTAGGCCGCACTCACTATTATGCGCGTATGCAAATACGGACATAAGGGTTGGCGGAGAGGTGGGGTCATGCAGAAGAAGGAGAAGGATATCACAGGGGGGAAAGGAGAAACAGGGCAGAGGAAGAGGGAAGGGGGGGGGGCTGTCGTGCAGGCTGCAAGGCATTAAAACTTCCGAGATTTATAGCAGCCTGGACTGGTCTGGCCTCGCTCGATTCGGGGTGGCTTCCACTAAAAAGGGGGCCATATTGCTGGTAACGAGCAACGAGGGGGCAGTGGCGTTATACAGGGATATGTAGTATACTCTCATTCGCGAATTTTAATAAAACAGTCTTAAAAATAGCGGTGTACGATTTATCTTTCTATTGTCATGTGAGATTAAGTGTCCTTGATAGTTTAAATAATCGCGAGAAAGTTGTTTATTTTAAGACGGAACGTTTCATAGTTTCACACATACTGGCTTCGAAAGTAATTTAATAAAATGGCGAGGATGAATAAAAGACTTGGCAAACTTTTATATTCGCTAAATGATGACTTGGTCCCTTGTAATTATCCGCTCCACAATCGCGCGATGCTTTCGGAATTGTTTTTACGCGTCGTGAAAACGAGGAAACGTCTATGCGAGCAAATTTTACGAGAGAGAAAGAGAGGGAGAAATGGAAGAGGAGACGTATTGAAAATTCTGCGCGTCTCTCGCATACACGCTCATCAACCTCGAACACCAATTAGAGTCATCTCGCAAACGTTACACTTGGGAAGCGAAACGATCGGCGCTTCCACGGGCCGCTTTTTATGGGCCGAACGCAACGTCTCCTCGACTGAAGAAATGCTTCTGAACGGAGGTTGAATGCTCGCTTTCTTCGCTAAGTCGCAACACGATCGTTTCTTCGAGAGTCTCGGGTGTCGAGCCGGCCATATTTTAGATCGTCTCGCGATGCGCGATTCCCCTGAATCTCGCTGTGTTTAACGGAAGTGTGGACTTGCATCCGATTTCTCTTCTTTGCTACTGGTATTACAGATACATTTAAATTATTTTTCTTTTTTAAAGCATAATTTATACATGTCTTATAGGAAAATAGTTTTTGACTATGTTTTGATTACCTTTAGAAAACCTTGAAGAATTGATTAAATATTCTAGTTATAATAACAGAAATTCTGGTTATTATAAGTTATAAAGTATTGAGTTCTATTATAATAACAGAATATTTGATCAATTCTTCAAGATTCGTTCTTTCTGATTCGTTCTGATTTCAGAATTTTTTTTTAGTGTAAACAAATATCATCTGCCTAGTAGGCAGATAATATATGTCTGGTTAAAAATTATTTTCCTGTAATAACCTATTTGCCGACGACATATACATTATTATCAGATATATTTATTGTATACATATATAATATATAAAGAGGCCATTTTAATTAGACGTTACTTATAAATTGAATAGATTAGTAAGATTATTATACAACTGCGAGTTTCAATTGAGTCGGTGGAAGGAATGGGAAATCCTTCCTTTGATACATTGTGTTGTTCCCAATTGCGTCGGCAAGTACCTGTCAAGGGACATTTTATCAGCGATTCGCGCGTAAGATTGGTTACGAGGCTCGATTGATCTCCTAATAGCGAGGCGCAAGAAATCAATAAGAAATCAATCGTGACGTGACGGCCAGCTCTCGGCTCCTGATGAATAATGGAAAAATCTGGTCCCTCCGCGAGCGCGACGGCGAAGACCAGCGAAGACCGTCGTTGGCGGGGAGTGATAATCCAGCCAGAGTTTTCTGGATTACGCGCGATCCCGTTAGACTCGTTTGATGTCTTCTCCTCCACTCTTACGCCTCCCTCTTTTCTTCCTTATTTCATACCTAGTAGCGTACGTGTCGTAGCCCCGATGCAAATTCGCGCCTATCGCTTCGAAACCGGTTGGAAATATCAAACCGGTATCGCGACACAATTAAAATTATTGCATTTCCTTCCGCGCTTCCCCTCCCGCCGTTTATCACGCGTTTTCCTTTCGCTGAAAAAAAGAATCGTGTTTAGTCGATATTTAATAGCATGGGATGATAATAATAATATGCTGCNGAATAAATTTGATAGCCGAGAGACCGACGTACATAATAAATTATTTATGAGATTTAAGATATTCTTCTCGGTAATTTTTATTCTTTAATTTTTGATTGAGATATAATGGTCAAGGTTATAAACAAGTATAAATTGCGGATTTAATACAATTTTGAAACTTTTTGGCTTTCGCAAATCGCCTCCTGCCCGCGGTACGATCGGCCGCTGAACGTTCTTGACGATTTAATGTAGACAGTGATCTCAGGTACTCGCGATTCCCGAGAAGACGAAGGGAAATAGAAAGGAAAGAAGGAGGAAGGTGGCGGAGGAGGACGCGGAATGAGAGAACGAAGGTATGGAATTCCCTCGAAATCTCCTTAGCTCTGACATAATGAGACGTCGAACTCAACCGGAGTCGTGAGACCCGCATACGCACCGAGAGCATCGAGTTACAAAAGAAGAAACAGAAGAAGATAAAGAAAAAGAGGAACGAAGAGAACGAGTTCCTTTACGAGTGCGGAGTTCGATAGCGCCGCGAATCTCTTTCGCGTGTGTTTCAATCGTCGAGACATCGTACGATCGAAAGAAAATAAAAAAGAAAGGAAGAGAAATGAAGGAGGGAATGGGTCCGATGAAATTCCGTAAAGTCCGAATATGCTAACTGCGTGAATTTGTCGGAGAATTCTGTACTGCGTATCCTCGAAGCATCCTCGAGAAAGAAGAAGAAGAAGATCTGATATATAAAACCTGATATAATATATATGTAGTTCGGGCCCATAGATCTTCGCGTCATAAGAGTCGAACAATATTCGAATAAGGAATTAAAAAAGTAACCAGCAAAAAATTAATGGAATTAAAATTGAAGTAAAAAAAATATTGATGGATGTATATTACAGGCAGCCTTTATCACCAAGTACCATCTGGAAGACGTTTGCTCAGAATCCTCCTCATCCGGATTATCTGTATGTGACGTCTCGTAGCCCGCGCGATTTACTGTCCGGACTAATCGAAGTTTGCGGCGCTCTCCATAAATTCCGTAAACCTAACGAAAAGCTATATCATCGGCCGAAAAGTCCGCGCGCCGTGTCGCGGCCCGGCCGGGATTCCGCGAAAGCTGGCGAATCCTGCGGCGCATAATTCCATGGGGCGGTCGAAAAAAAAAAAATAAAATAAAAAAGAGCGAATGCGGGCGGACGAGGAGATAAACCAAAACCGACCGTTCGGCCGAAATTCCGCGAAATCCGGTAAAATTGAATCCCAGTGGAAACCGGGTCGACAAAGGGACGAGGGAGGTAGACGCGCCAAAGCGATCGACTCGAGTTTGGGGGCTCGAGAGAGAGAGAGAGAGAGAGAGAGAGAGAGAGAGAGAGAGAGAGAGAGAGAGAGAGAGAGAGAGAGAGAGAGAGAGAGAGCCGAGTATAAAAGTCCGGGCTGCTCGTCGCCGTGATCGAAGAAAAAGAAGCTCGTCCGTGGGCCCCCGGGAATGATGAATCGTTTCTATTAAAATACTTTTTCGACGGGGAATACAGAGAGTGGGCATCCGGCTCTACCGGAGCCGCGAGTGAATTTATTTACATATTTTCGATCTGGATTAAGAGGTATCGTCGGCGACAAAAGTACCAGGCTCTCATGAATGTCACAAGTGTCTTTTTCGTCAATATCGCACTCGCCAGACGTGACCGCGGGCTCGCTTCTTTATGGGCGCAAATTGCTATAGATCGCAATTGCGATAGGTGGAAAATTGGAGGACGGATAATTCGCGGCTAATGTTACAAATCGCAGCCATCTCAATCAATGGACTTTCTTACGGGTTCTAAGGTTCAAACGTTATTGTAATCGCAAGTTGAAGTGATAGTAGGGAGAGTAAGAGTCTCGAGCGGACATTGTACCCGGGGTTAAACCACAACGAGCCGGCTTCGACAATACCTACACAAGCGAGACGTGTCTATTTCCAAGTCGCGACAGCGGCGCGCATCGAAGTAGCGAGCGAGCTACGCGATGTTAATGAGGTCCAATTAATCACCCTGGGAAGTGAATCCTAATGCGAAAAGGCGAAATGTCTCGTATTAGGAGGCGCCGAGTCTCCCTCCAAGGCGAAAGTACTTCCGTCCGGCCACTGACACCGATCGTCCAGTTGAGAAACGTCTTCCTCGTTCCCGAGGAACAAACAAACGGCTCGAGCGTATCGATTAAGCGTGACCGGAAATCGCAAAAGCTTCTGACACAATTTCCAGACAACGTGAATTAGCAAGCAAATCGGAATATTGCAAATGGAAATGTACAACAAAAGATTGTATGAAAATTATAATGTACGTTATATTATAATATATACATTAAAACTGAGAGAAAAATATAGTTACTTTTGGACCCAACCATAATTTTATAATATTTCTAACAATAAATATACAGTGATTAAGTTAACTATATGCATCATTAATCATAATTATCATTAGAAATACTATAAAATTGTGATTGGAACTAAAAATAACTATATTTTTCTTGCAGTGTATATATGTATAATATACATATACATATATTATAATATATACATATTGTAATAGAAACACAATACAATAATACAAAATAAATATGCAAGCAATATTAAAAAGAAAAGTAATCTCTATAATTAATGATTTGAATCGATTCAATGAAGTAATTGCGGCAGGGAACAAGATTGGAATAAAGACCACAGTTTGCATCTGGCCACTTAATTTCAAATAATCAGCAATTAAGTAATTGTTATTAAATTCATTTCGTTCACATAATAATACGAAAAAGATAAAAAAATGAGCATACTGCGCATTATGTTAATCCATCCATTATAAATTTGCGGGTTCATTGAGAGAACAATGGCGAATCGTTCTGGCGAAAGATCGAAGGACTCGATCGGAATGAATGAATCGCGACTAACGCACTATACGTCGCGGAGTTCGAGGCCGAGGCATCGGAGATCGGACTCGCCTATGCGAGCAACGTCGAATGATAAATGAACTCTGTTCAGCTACAAGTATCGTGGCGTTATTAAGGCAGCGTATATAAAACAGTATTTAGCGTGGCCCGCGTGCGCGAAATAATTTTTCGCACCGCGTCATCCTCGCGGTAGCGCACGAATACCTGACTCGACATTCATTAACGCCCACTCCTTCGTTATGCTATAAATCGTGTCGTATAAAGTAAAACAAGATCAATCTATCTCGGGGGGGGGAGGGGGGAGGGAGAGTGGAAGGGGCGTAAAATCTAATACGAAACGAGAGAAGAAACGACAGCCGCTACTGCCCCGTTCCGGAGACTCCGGAGGAAATAAGAAAGGGACTAACGTCGCTGTTTTGTGGGTGTGCAGTCGCCCTGCTTAATCGAGGTGCTCGAGCGAGGTAATAAATTCATTTCCGAAACAACAATCGGAAGGGTGACTGGATAAGCGGGGCGAGAGAGAAAGAGGGAGCTTTACGAACGTATGAATCGTTCCTAATGCACAGAACAGTGTGGAGTTGGAGGCCGCTGCCGCGCGCGCTCGCGCGGGAGGGACTCTCCTCACCGCGGAATGATAAATGAACTCTTCTTAACCGCGAGCTCTCATATCGGGCCGCTATTAACATAGCGCCGGATAAAGTAACGAATTTAAAAGAAATCCAATATAAAAGCCACGGGAATTCCATCGGAGATCTTATCCGGGCCGAGCTCTCGCTCGCTGTGGAGACTCCATTAATCACCGCTCTTCTCCGCCGTTCTTCTTCCTCTCCCCTTCCGTTCGCTCTTCGCGCGCTTCATTTGTCTCGTATTAGTCGTTATTACGAAACTTGAAAATTCAAATGGACGAGGGATAATGGCGCTGCCCGCTGTCCGAAGATGATGCCAGACTCGCATCTTCGCCCTCTCTCTCTTTCTCTCACCGCCGTTCCTCCTTCTTCTCCGTTCCCTTTATTCTCCTCGTCCGCCGATCGAGCTGAACTTTTTGCGAACGCGGACGACAACTTAAAGTGGTCTGGATCGCAAGAACCAAGCTCGCATAATGGAATTAACGGATTTTAATCTTTTCGCGGAACAATACAATTGCGTCACACCGTAAAGAAAAATTAGAAATACTAAAACGGGAGATTAAAAGATGTTTTTCCACGAAAAATTGCAAATGAGATATTAGATTAAAGTACAATATGAGCAAAACCTCGTTTCGATATAAGCTGAATCAATTTATTGTATGCAAATTTCATGAAAATTTCATAGCGATGAACAACGAGGTTGCAATAAGCAATTCTTTCATTATTTTGTATGTATTTTCCTTCTATAAAGCTCGTGAAAAGTTAAAAAGAGCGCGCAATGAAGGAAGGAAATGACTCACGCATATTATATTTTAATCAATGAGAAAAGTTGATAGAAATCGATCGAGACTTCTTCTCAAACACTTTGTTACTATACTTGTACTATAAATGTTCAAGAAAAATTAGTAGACATCTAGCATTTTTATTTCTCTCATGGAGTTCAGACATAAGTTACCGTCATATATTTAATGATATCATTATCAATAAAGACTAGATAAAAATCAAGTAGTAGATAAAAAATATCTATTTAGATAAATTATATGCTAATGATGTCAATTATTATTGGATATACGTGATTTATATTTTTTATTCAGATATATATGTACATCTCAGAAAGCGTCACGTAGATGTGTCAACTGTCGCAGACTTAATGAAGACACGAATGTCAGACAGACTCGAATAGAGACACGTATCGAGGATTTCCCTTTAAGGGGATCGGGAGTTTTCTACGGGCATGGCAAAGTGGGTGAACGAAGACGATCGCATGCTTATGATGTTCGGTATGTCCCTCCCCCGTATCCCTCGCCATATCCAGCATATCCGTCCGTCCGTCCGGCTGTGTGCCTTCCCGGCAGCGGTCATATATCGATGCTCGATTCCGCGGCGAATGCCAGAGTGTTGATAATTTATTTGAAAGACGTGCGTCGAACGTGTCGTACCTGCGCAATCGCGCGCGAGCGAGCGAGCGCCTGTCCATTGCGGCATTCTGGATTTCGCGCCTTTTTCGTGCCTGACCATTGTTTGCCCCGCGCGTTGCGGGATGGGGTTGACCTTTTTCGGCGATACCGTCGTCGCGGCCGGCCACGATGTTTATTAACGAATCGCAGCTGCAATTCCGACCGGACGCGCATTTTTATAGCGGAGGAAAAGTCACGTCGCGATCACGCGCCTCGACGACATCGCAGTTCCGGTGCGCGTTCCGCGAAACTCGATTAAAATGTCAATGAGCCATGTTGCGTGTAGTACGGGAATATTATGGACGTGTCGACACTTTGCGTCAAAGGCACAAAATTACTTTTCTTACATCAATATCCTCCGATATTTAAAAAAGTCATCGCTCAAAATACTACTTATGAAAATATTAATAATCGTTCGCAAACGATTCCAGAATTTTAAATTAAGTATTAAATACTTTTATACTGAGAGAAAAATATAATTACTTTTGGCCTCAACCATAATTTTATAATATTACTAAATATATTGTTAAAAATATTATAAAATTATAGTTGGGTCCAAAAGTAACTATATTTATCTTTGTGTAATTTTTCAGATTGATTTTTGTAAATTACGATTGCACATTTCGCAGACGTCTCTGATTCTTTAAGAAAGAAGAGTTCGTTACATTTACAATAGTTTCGTAATTGATAGTTACGTAATAACGAGCGAAATAGCAAGCATTCACGAGCTATAACATGATTCGGTGTTGAGAAGTTTCGCGGTGATCAAAGTTGCAGAGAAACTACCCGGGACTTTCATGTGTTCCTACGAGGCGAGCGATTACGTACGAGTGTCGGTTATCTACGTGCACGTTTTCATTGTGGAAGGAACATTGCAACGTGGGCACAGACGCGGAATTCCAACGAGTGAAACTCGACGAAAATGTCAATGAGTCGATCGCGAGTGATATGAAGAATTCAAATCCGATAATTACGAAGAGCCTGGTTGAGCGGTGCCTGAATTTTTATGACAACCATCCATTACCATAACGCGAGGCCCGAAAGAAATCCACACGGCGGAATACCACGTCCCGTCCACCCACGGCACCACGGCGGAATCTCAACGTGAAACGCATTCGCGGAAGATTAAAAAAATAATCCGGGGCCCTTCTCCGACTCCCTGATATCGCCCATTCCACTTTACGGTTGCGCACCAACAACAGATCCACGTCCCGGAATAATAATAAAAAAAAAGAAGGATCGGCTGGAGATGGAGAATGAAGTGAGGGAGTACACGAGAGGAGAACCGAAAATTCGTCGACGCGTGACGGTATGACACGGCAGGCAGATGGATCGGGAGAGTTAAAAAACGAGGGAGGAACAATCCTTTCCGTGTTCGAACGTATCGCGGAGCGAACTCTGCGTGACTTTGACCGATAGCTTGGCGACCGGCACTGCCGCTTATCTTAATGTCCGTAAAAAGGACGGAATAATTAAAAAAGGAGAGAAGCGAGCGTGTGGCGACCGGCCGGCCTGCCGTGGGCAGGTAAGGCCGGCTGGCTGCCGAGGCGTAGCACAGCCGGGCGCGGATCGCGCACGGACAAATGGACTGCCGGCTTTTCTGTGTGACAAACGAGCGCCCCCGAAATGTCGATCAACCGCCAGCCGTCTGATTTCGTTGGATGTCCGGCTATTGAGCGGTCGCAACCGCGCTCACGTCGCTGAAACCGATAAAACGCCATGACCGCGCTTGTTCTCGCGATCCAATACCTTGAACCCGTTATTGCGCAACATCTTTTATCCAACATCTACTTAATAAATGGGATAGTTTCTCATAGTTTCACTGACAATTGTTTTATGCAGCGACATCAAAATTATTCCTTTTTGCTTATCTATAAAAAATATTTGACTTTTATGACGGCTTTCACGCAAAGGAAAGTGATATTTTTTTTTATCAAAGTTGTTAACATCGAATTCTAAATCGATTTCCTTGAACTGTCTGGCTATGACAATGGCTGTTGTCGGATAAGACAAACTGACGAGATGCCGCTAAGTTGTCTTGCTCTCCTCCGAGCAATGGCATTCGGTCGCTTTAGAAAGTCGTCGCTGAGCCAGCAGCAGCCAACGACGATTCCTCGTGCGCAATATATAAATATTAATAATGACGATATCGTAATTTCAGAAACAATGCGCGACGGCCACACCCGAACCGCGACACGGCCTAGTTACATACCCGCCGCGGCATTAAACCGGCAAGCCATACGTTACACCTACTCGATACGCGCGTGTACTCCAATCTTTTAAGCATAAGGTAAATTTACGCGAATTCCACAGACAGAGAATACCACTGGGTAGACTTCAAACGGAATTCCGGAGTTTATTAGAGAATTGTAACTTTGTAGCAAAGGAAAGTTACAGGCGCAGTCAAATTAATCAGATCTCATTACACTGAGCACAAATAATAAATTGGGACATTCGAGATATTGCGAAAAAGAAAACGTTCGAGTTGCAAGTTATGTTATCAGTACTTTAAATCGTTATTATATGCGCATATATTTTTCTCTAAATTAAGGCCATTAAAGATACGACGGTCTACGTGAAATTAAAATCAAGGGACTAAGTTCCGTCCCGCGGTTAAACGAGGAAGTCAACTTCCGTGCGTGGGTGTTCGAATGTTGAACGTCACAACGTACAGATAAGAAACCAAATACCACCTAAGTAGCTAAAGAAATTTCCTTCCGTAACTTATGGTCGCGATATGTGATGTCTTACGAAAATATCCCTCTTCTCGTGATAAAATATTAACCCTCCTGTCTGCTATCAAATAAAATCACAATTATTCGCTAACGGTATTTTTTCATTATTTTCACACACATTTTCTATTTTTTTACCTATTCTTATTATTTATTAAACGCACTGAAAATTATTTACTTTCTATTAAATCTTACAATAGAAGATTTAATATATATACAATTACTTTTCAATAGTAAAAGGATTAAATAGATTGACATGTTTGAAAATCGAGAAATCTTCGGGAAATTCTTTTGTCGAATACGTGCCAACTACCAGTTCAATGTGATCTGTCTATAACGGACGCGACGAATCTTACGTAGATTCATCCACGTCTTCATACTTCTCACATTCGCTAAAATTGCCAAGAATTATTCGCTCCTTCGTTTTACTGCGACGAACGATGCTTTCCTCCCTAGCTATTTTCAAATTTATCCGAAATCAGGTCGTCTTCTTTGAATTACAATTGTATTTAAAAATATGCGCGCAAGGCACACATATTATGATAAAGATATAAATGTTTTGAGAAAATTTTAGTTGAAAGTATTGCTTGTATTAGCGTTTCAAAGTTTTCACTTTTTAAAATAAATATTTAATATTTCTTTTAGATTTAATTTAGATATTTAATAATAATGTAATATAATTATTATTATTAAATTACGCAGTGTATGAATTAACAAGACATATTTTTTAACAAACATCAATAAAATCTTTTACGCAAAATAACTTTAAAAATTTATAAATTCTATCTATTCTGAATTTTGTTCCTTTCAATTCCTTTTAATTTGTTCAAATTAATCGTATTCCACATTCGAAAATCGCATTTTACTGAAAGTTCGGATTCACTGACTTCGTGGAAGAGAATCCTATTATGTATTGTACAACTTATGCATTAAATCAATGGGACATTTTGCCCGGATGAAGAACCCTGAAAGAAAAAAGAGCAAGAGTGGCGCGGCGGCGCGTTCTTGCGAGAATCGCGCGATCATCACGCCTGGTGAATCCTCTGTCGATCTTTCGTCTCCTTATTGAGACAATCGACCAAAGACGATCGATCGGATGGTTACCGATTTAAAATCGGAACAACTTTTTCCGGCCGTAAAATTTCACGACAATTCACAACAGAACCCGGGCAATTCGCGGCGCGTTTTGAAATTCAGATCGAGATGCGAAACAGGAACCGAGCAGATGGAATCGGCGCTTTTTCGAGTCGCGCGCTTCGGCGACGGTGGCGTGGACGGTGGAAGTCGCGCGAGAGAAGAGACCGAAAGAGTAGAAGGACGTAGACGCTGAGAAGCCGCGGGACGCCGGAGGGGAAAGCCCCGAAGAAGGGGCGCGCTCACGTGCACGCGTCTCTCTAAATTTAAATTTACGATTCGCCGGGCCGCCGCTTGTCTCGCTCGTCTTCATCTTGTCCCGTGGCCCTTGTGTCCGCGTTGTTTCCCAAAACCCGTGATCGCGAGAGCTACCGATTTTCATGAGTATTATATTCACGGCATTTCCAAGACTCGGATTCTCCGGAAACATGCGCGAAATGTGACACAACTCTCTACATGTGTGGAAAAATTAATATCTTCTGCTTCTGGATGCGACATAAGGAGCAGAATGACTTATCGATTATGTTAATTTATCAAAAGTTTGTCTTAGTTTGTCGTTAGTATCCATGTTTTCCGAAACGACGTGGTAGCTACTGAAAGATTGCATAGATTATACAATGTTAATTGCGCATGAAACATGCAACGCGAGTGTAATTATAAACCGGAGCGCTACGTCAATTAAGTAACGGCCTCGTTCACGCACGTCTTTCTTCAAAACATTGCAGGCGTGATTTGACTTTAGTCGCCAGCGATCGATATCGATCGCGGATAGATTTGTCACGCACTTCTTCGCCCTCGTTTCGGTTATTTTTTTTTCTCCCAAGTGGGAGGAATTGCTGCGATCGCGGCGCACCGAGGTAATTTATCGCCTCGCGAAAGCACGATCGAACGAAGGCGTTGGAGGTAACGCGAGGTAGAAACAGGAAGGGCACACGGTGCAACGACCTCTTGTCGCGCGACGAATTGCATTTCGGCGTCGTCGAAATGTCGCCTCCTTTTCTTTCCGCGAGCTCCACGTACCGTCTATACAATGGCTTATTGTTAAACATAGACATTTTCGTCGATTCCGGCTAGGCTTAATGAAAATTTTCATAGATTAATGTACACTTTAAATAAAATTATATTGTGAGCATTGAGATGCTTCTCAAAATTTTACACTATAATATCTTAAAAAAAGATTAAATATGTAACCTTCATTACAGAGCATATTCTTTATTACTGTCATTAATACGTAAATACAACTTTAATTAGAAAGTAAAACTTGTCAATTTGTCACAGTTTTTATAAAGTTTCATCGATAATGCGGATACGTGTTGTGATTTATTCAACCGCTAATCAACATGTAAGCAAAAAATAGAACGAAATAAAAATACACCGTAACCAGCCACGGGAGCAGAAGTGGGAACGGGTGTGGGACGACGACCTGATGGAACTTCACCGAGTCAGCAATTTGACTTTTCGCGAGCGACAAAAAACGGCGCGATGAAATCATGCCATCGCGGACCAATAAATGCGTTAGCGATTTCCGCTTTCGCCAAATTCTCGGATTTCTCACGTACGTGTGTTCGATTGAAAGCCCAGACTCGAAGCCCGCGTTCACCAAGTATTCAAAACTTCATCGACACGCGTGCCATCGCACACGCGATACGTGAATTTTAATTACACAACCTCGATTCGGCCATCGATACTTCAGCTCAGATCTCTTTTTTTTTTCTTTTCTTTAACTTTCGTTCGCAAAACGATACGTATGCACACGTATCAGGAGATAAGAGTTTGTATAACATCGAGTCAATTATTAATTTTCTTCATCTCGAAAAGTGTTTCATTTTGCCCGACAATCCCTAAATCCCGAAGAATCAACGTTTTCGCGAAGACAAAAGCAACGGTATGTACGTACTCATGCATTTAAACCAGAATCCAGCTGACCCACTTACAACTTGACGTACGTTACGTTCTTCCGTTACGGCGCGGCGTCTCCAGGCTTCTTGCAGCTGCGTTATCGTCGCGCAGGTACAAGCAGCAGCGAGAGATAACGCGCTTTCGCAAAGCGTCTCGCCGCCTGTGCCGTTCTCCACCGACGGACAGACCGTTTTTAACGATCTGCAGAAAATGTGAGAATGGAAATGAAAATGAGACTGAAAGCGTGCTCAAAAGCGATTTCGAAACGGCGTTTCTAGGTGCGCCTGAAATCTCCAGCGTGTGCCCGCATAGATCGCAAGTATGATCGTGAATGCCGATAACGCGCATGGCGAACATCGATATCGAGGGGTCGGGCTGTACGCGATCGCATCTGAAACCGATCCCGAGGAGGACGGCGCGCAAACGGTAACATCTAAAATCCACTTTCTAATCCATCGCGTCCGTGTTAACGCGATATCGCGTTTCAACCGGCGCAGCCTACTACGATTTCAGTCCGACGTGGGCGCGCGCCGTTATTAACGTGTGAACTATGACACTGCGAAATGATGCAGGAGAAGACTCTCCTGCGATCGGCGGACAGAATGTATCATAAGTAGACATGATTTCGACCAAACAATATCGTGAGACATCGTACGCTTACGAAAAAAATTCTGATTAGAAACGGACGAATCAGAAAGTCTTACAAGATTTTCTGATTCGTTTGTTTTACACTGAAAGAAAAATCTAGTTACTTTCGGACCCAATCACAATTTTATAATCTTTCTAATGATAATTATGGTTAACATAATAATGCATATAGTTAAGTTAAAATAATATATATTGTTAGAAATATAAAATTATGGTTGGGTTCAAAAGTAACTACATTTTTCTTTCAGTGTATCCAGAATTTTTTTCTCAGTGTCACGTCAAATTTTACGATCTTACGCGTATTTAATAAAAATAAAAATATTTTGACAAACAAACATTTTCTTTCTTTAATATTTACATAACAGGCATCAATGATAAACTTTAATTAAATTTTAATTGTAAGAGCTGGAATTTGAAGTCATCGGTCAATAATTATGGAGATTTCGATCACGCGGAATTCCTTAACTCCCACGTTGCAATTCGCCAGCGGTACAAACTATCGTTCGACGATGGAGTACGCCTCGACTGTTCTATTAGCTCCCACGTTCGACGGGGATTTGTCAGGATGAGTTTCCATCAAGAGAGATGCATTCGTTCCGTAACCATGTTGCATTCATATTCTGATCGAGAACGAGTATTTGCGCTCGCGTGCGCGCTCGCGCGTGTGCGCAAATACCATAGCTCGAAACCAGATCGCTGTCGGAGAACGCGAATCAATCAGCTGATCCGGCAGCCGCGGTTGTTGTGGCGCATTCTTACAGAGGAGTGTCACCGTGTGCGCGCCGTGGCACGCGGATAACGCGGATAACACGCTCGCCGGCTGCTGCGCGTGCGGGGCCAGCGGGGAAACCATGCAAAACGGCTGCCGGTAGTCACTGGCGGCGCGTAGGTGAGTGGACCAGGTGGCGAGATGGTATAAAAGGTAGTATGGTATAGAGAAGTGCAGGGAGCGAAGGAACAGACTTGACGAAGACGACGACGACCACGACAACGACGGTGGCGGCAACGGCGGCGAGAAGGAGACGGAAGAAACGGCAGAGAGGACAGAAAAGAAAAGCTGGAAACGAGCTAGCCTGTCGCGCCAGCGGGGACAGCCGGTGGCTGGAATGTGGGTTAGGCTCTCTCCATAGGTGGGCCCCGCTCTAATTATGAATTAATTCCTGAATAACGGTCAATCTCGCGCGAGCGCGACAGTATCCACCAGCGAGTGCCGGATTCGCGGCGCTCGCGCGTCAAGCGAGGCAGCTAGCGTAATGGAAATGCAATCGGCGCGAGAACCGGTCGCGAGAGGACCGATCCGTTCATCCGCCTGTTGCAGGCACGCATTTCCCGCTACTTCCTATTCCGCAGGAAGAGATCCTGACGTCACGTCGTCCGCCACAAGTCGCTCGATGTCGCTTTACGATCCCGTGCCCGCCACGCGCGCGAGGAAATCGCCTGTGTCTGACGGAGATTTTTGACGCTCGCTGCTCTTAATGATTGTAGCTTCACATTCCAGCCTGTGCGTCACTGCCAACATTTTTAATAGCTCATCAGGCGCGGATTACTGTTGTCATTGATATTCTTATGACCGCGGAGGATATGCGCTGTTGCGATGTACGGAAAGACTTTTTGCACGAATGTATGAAAGCATTATATGAACACACACACACACACACACACACACACACACACACACACACACACACACACACACACACACACACACACATACACTGAATTTTGCAATCGTATAGCATTGACGATCAAAATTATTATTTGCTCGATCACGCGCTGTTACATCTTCATATTTGATGGTTTTTCTAATATAAAAACACTCCTTGAATTCAAATCTCGAAATCTCGAAATCTCAGAAATAAAATCAATAATGTTTTAAAATTAATTTTGAAAAATACTTCTTCTACATGTCAAAAAATTACAAGTTGACAAGTTTGAGAGAAATTTAAATGCGTTGTCAGTTTTCGTAATAGTAGATTTTAGGAGAAATTTTGCTTTAGAAATTTATTAGAGAAGGCAACACACACACATAAGATTCTTGACCTGGCTCGCACGAGCTCCTTTTAAACGGAACTGCCCACGGCAACGTATCGCGAATAATTCACGGTGAGACACGACGAGCCTGCCTTTGACTGACGTGGCATTGACTTGTCAGGAGACTCGTCCTGACAAACGATCTCAGCTATGACACCATTAACCGCTTGTTGTATGTACCAATATGACGAGAGCTCGAGAACAATTTTTAGAAAGACATATGATATGTTTAATTTTACTCTAATGATAATTATTTTCTTTCTTAATCTTTATCCGTGAATTCAATTAACACATATCGAAAGGAAAAGATTTTTCCAAATGAGATTTAATATTCTTCAAGACAATGTTGGAGATGTTTCATTCAAATGTGCGAATCAATGTGTTTAACGGATCACAAAGGGATTTTTTCAGACCTTGGCAATATTCGAAAATGCGCGGATTGGCAGTTGAACTGTGTCGATAATTAAAATCGATAATTATCGCGAGTTAATAACCGGTCGTTATCCTCAAAGCTAACAAATAGCGAAGAGACGTCCTTTCTTCGTTCTCCTTTATGCTGCTACGGTCCCGTCGTAGATCTTATTCTGCTTCATCTCGTTGCTGACCGAAACGGGCCCGAAGGGCCCAACTTTGCGGCTCGAAGGGTGGACGCGCGTACGCACCGCGGCTCGGTCTGTGCGAGGGCGGCGAAGGATGCGGAAGAGAGGGGAGGACGAAGGGACAGGGTGGGTGCAGAAGAGCAGAGTCACCGATTTAAATTGAAGTCGGGGAACACCCGCGAGGGAGAAACGTTCGCTGGCCTATCAGGTTTAATAACACCCGGCACCGACTCTATCTGAAATTACGGATGGTGCTGCGATCGGGGCGGCCTTTCGTCTTATTCTTCTTCTTTTACCTCCTCCTCGCCTTCTCCTTCGTACTCGATTCGAAGATCCCCGATCGAGATGATCGTCAAAATATAATTCATCAGACGCCAAGCTCGATGGTAGCGCGGGAAACGTTTATGATGCGGGGCATCGCACCGGCTGGAGCGAGTTTGTATCGACGGAAGAAACTTTGCATCACGCCGTGAGATTCAGTGCCTTAAAACTGAAGCAGATAACGTCGTTCTAGAGAACGGAAGAACAAAAGACTGAATGTTGACAACACGTAACATTTCTTTATCTACGTTTGTAGAAATTGAAAGAGAATTGTAGAAATTTATCTACATTTCTAGAAAATGAAAGAGAATCTTTAAAATATCTTACAATTAGAGCCGGTTTTTCCAACTTCATGGTAAGCTAATTAATAAGTAAATCATATGCCTGAACTTGTCTAATTTGAAGCTAAAATAAAGACAGACGTATAATTAAACTATTAGCTAGCTTACCAAAAAGTTGGAAAAGCTGGCCTTTAATGATTTAAACGAATGATGCAAACAAATTCTGTCTTTATTAATCATAGGCTTTGACTTAATATTTTAAAATGTCACGATAGTGGCGTGTCGATTCGTATCAGTTCACGACGGCGTAATGGAAACGCTCGTGACAACTTTTGCGGTCTCTCGCGGAGAAGACTCGCGTGCTAATTCGATAATTAGCGCGACAGCGCTCGCAAAAGTATCTCGCCCACGGTCCATCCACGACGGTGGTAGTGCCGTCAGGCTACGATTCGCCTCCATATTTATAAGTTTCATGAACTCTCGATTGCGCCGTAATTGAAAACCTGCTGAATTAGCTATTAATTCCTCGCAGCCTAATTTATGCGAAACGACCTATAACTATTCATAGGAAACGCTGATTCTTCGTTACTGTCCGCCGTAGAGAACTATGATTCGCGTTCCTCCTTCCTGCGTGTGCGCGCCGTGTAGTCGAATTTGCATATCCGCGTGATCGATTATTATCGACGAGATCGCAAAATTTAAAATTCATCCAAAGTCGCGACAGCGACAATCTTGTTCGTTTCGTAATAGCGTTACGGATACACGCTAAAATTGCCGAAAGATGATTTATTATCTTAACTGCTAGCAATTAAAATTAAGTTAGTTACACGCCTGAAGTAGTTTGTGAGTGAAGTGAAAAAGTCAAAATTTAATGAAATACGAAACGGTGCTTTCGGCAGTTTTTTTAAGTGTCTTAACGTCTCCGAGAAAAAATATATAGATTGACATCAAAATAAATTACCTATGCAAATACATCTTAGCAGAATGCTAAGACGATAAAGAATGTAATTTCCAGCCTGTGTAGACCTCCGAGGCGCAAGTAATAAACGCAAAACGCGCGACGGCACATGTGTCTGTCATTTGTCATATGACCTGCTTTTGTCTTGGCTTTTTAATTTAGTTATTCAGACTGCGCGGTTTGATGAACGATTGAGTTGTAAGCAGATGTAAAAAGATAAAGAGAGGGAAGATAATTTTTGTACGAAGAGAAATGAGTAATATAACGCCGAAAGATTCGAAATAGTTATCGGTCGATCGAAAGAACAATTCTTATTTTCTTTGAAAATCATCTCGAAACATTTTCTCATTTGTCTACAAAAATCACTTTGACATTACGAATATTTCGTAGCGATATAAAACTGCAATATAAGTAAATACAAAAAGAGAAATTGAATTGAAAATTTAAGACGATATTACACGTTAGTAGGATTTACTTCCTCCTGTTTGTAATATCCAAGACATAAAACTCTCTGGCACTACTATAGCTAATTAAGACGCCATTAGATAGGCAGATGCGAAAGATTAAGACTCGCGAAAGAATGGGAGGCGAGCGAGGAGGAAAGGAGCAGAGAAAGAATCGAAACGAAGGTGAAGAAACGCGCATTGGAACTGTCGGGTAAAGCCGCGGCGGTGAAGAGGGGGAGGGGGGGAGGGGGCAGAGAGGTAGGAAGAAGGCAGACGAAAGAAAATCACGCGTGGTTCGTCATAAGAGGAATTCCTTTGGCGATACTGGAACCTCTCTCTCCTGCTCTCTCTCTGCGTCTTTTCCTTCTTTCCTACTCGCTCCGTCCATCTCTCCCGTCTCCCCTGGCCCAGAGACCTCGTGCTTTTTTACTGGTTTATGGGATTTTTTTCACGCGGACCGCCGAGTCGTACATCAGAGAGGGCTGACTGTGAATCTCTTCTTTTCTCTCTTCCTCCGATACGTTCGGACTCTCATACGCGTTTCGTCGAGAAAGCAGGCGAAAGAAAGAAAAAGAGAGAGAGAAAGAGGGGGAGGAAGAGAGGGAGAAACAATAAAAAAGAGCAAATGCCAGCCGCCATAAAAACAACTGAAAGTATTAAAAACTTTAGGCCTTTTACTGCCGAGCTGCCTCGGAGAGGCACGGTCGGATATAATATGCGCGAGAAGTCAACGACAACGATCACGATGCACCAAGATGTTTCGCGGCGATGATACTCGCGCAATTAAAATTGTTAAACGTTCAAGTTTAACGTTAAACCGCGCGTGCACGAGTAGTAAAATTATCATCGTTACATTAAGTCGATTGCTTTCTATCTTCCATTTCGAACAGCGTGTGAGACACGAGTTGACATTCTTTTCCTTATGTTTTAATTCGAGACAAACTGAAAAAACACCGTGCGTAATTTATATTAAGTATATAGGCGAGAGCGTATTTTAAAGTATGTTCCACGGTGATATCATCGTAATTAACACCATACGTGTATTTGCATCGCAGATAACAAAGCCACGTGCGAGTAAAATTGAATATATTACTCGCGCGAGTGTAAAGCGTTATTAAAAGCACAGAAGATTATATCGTGCCCTGCGTTTTCATCGACATATCACGCGTCACGTCTTCAAGTTTCGCTGCGATACCACGGCGTATGGTCTTAATTAGCATCATATATATATTTATATCAGATAAATAAGATAAAAATCTACGCGCAATTAAATGCTTAAAAATTTGACACTATTCGCGCGAGTATACTTAACAGCGATGACTGAAGACTTCGCGCGTAATTAACAAAATTAGCATACATAGTTACATCGAGGATGACGAACAGTAAAGCAAGCGGCCACGGAGGAAGTGCAGAAATGAATCGAGTTTGAGCAGAAATACTGTAAACAAGAGCAGATGAGAATCTGGCGTGGCGCGGCGAACCGTGGAAGAAAAAGAAGACAGGCCGAGAGGCAGGAGGACGGCCGACCCTCGTAAAATTATCGTACTTTAATAAAACGTGTCGTGCAAAACGCGAGGATAACGAGAAAATATAGGGTTCGAAAGACTCGTGAAATTTATAGAGCGATCGCCGGCGCTGGCGCGTCGGAGAAGGAATCGCTTTTTGGAGTCGCGCCGTTTGGTCGACTCTCCCGAGTTGGCCCGTTCTCTCGACTATGCAGCCACAATAAGATCCCGAATAAATCAGTTGGATGTTCGCGTCTCGGAGCGGACTCGGTAGCTCAGCGGATAAAGATTCGTCACGCCGTAAGAGAGCCCGTAGCGACTCCGTGGGGAAACTCGCGCAAAGTCGAGGAAGTTTCTACGTGGCAACAGGTGTCCCATGGAATATGCGTTATGGTCCAAGTTGGGAAGTTATGGAAGTCGCAATCATCCGAGGAATGTCAAAGAAAAATCACGTTGATAAAAATATATTAAGTTCCGACAGTCAAAGGCTTTTGGATCGGTGACTAAACTTCCAATATTATAAAACAGATGTCACGTTGTTGATAAATATTTAATTAAATACTTTCCCGATTGTAGTTTGCTTAGATTGATACATTTCCGAATAATCCGTGGATAATCAATGAATGCCAGCGTCAATTACAATATAGAAAACCATGCATGGTACAATCCGTTCGATTGGAATTGCAGGTACAAATAACATAAGCAATTTGCTGCGATCGAAAACAAGTTGAAACATGATTTTTTTCAATTTCCCTTTAACATGTAATTTTTCAAACAAGACGTATGCGAACTCAATCATTTTCTTGCGCGAATTGCGTCTCGTGTTGTTCGCAAGCAGTCTCTCAGCGGAGTTCTTTTTCGGCTTAAAGCAAAATCTCTTAGTTCAAACAGCGGCTAATTTAGCAAATTAAGATAGCACGACAAGGAAAGTGGCGTGCGAGAGAAAGAGGAGCAGGCAGAGCGGAGCACCAGTTTAGTAGCAAGCGCTGTAAATTCTCGATTCTTTAATCTCGGTAAACCTCCAGCGTTCCTATCGTTCCCCGACCGTCCCCCCGGAGACCTGACCCGCGGTCTAGCGAAAGATCACGGTGCTCCTCGAGGGCGTCTTGCGCACACACATGTACACAAGTCCACACGCACGGCGTATCGGGGAAGAGAGAGCCTCCGAGCAGTAAATCTCGCGGACAAACAATCATAATTTTCGAAGAGCTAACAAAAAGCAAGAGACTCTTTAAAGGGAGCCGATGCCAGGCAACATGAAATGCGGCCGCCTCCGCTTCTCCAATTGTTTCGTGGTTTTCTTCCCCTTCCCCTCGACTTCTCCCCGTTCGCGTTTCTTCGTTCAACTCGACCCTTTTCTTCCCTTCCTCTCTTTCAGTTCCCCCCCGTTCCTGTATCCTACAACGTATATCAACGTACACCGATTCCTCGGTTGTCCTGTGTTCTCTCCCTCTTTCGCCTTCTTCTTCTTCTTTCCAATTCCTATTCCGTCTTTCCTGATTTCTTCATTTCTTCCTTGCGGCATCCTCCTCCCTTCGTTACGTCTGCCACGTCTTCTTGGTTTCATTGTCTCGTTTTTATTCGCTTTTCTCTTGATTATTTGATCGATCCACGCGACTCTTTTATCGTTTTATCGCGTATCTTTGCTCTTTAACATTTTAATTTATGAATTATTTGTAGATTTTTTTCTTCAAAATATTTTTTGTATAATGTAGAAATTTATTCTTTTGTTCTTTAGATCCGCTCTTTCATATTTTTTAAATATTATATTTGATAATTATTAAAAATTAAAGAAGATTTCTGCTACAAAATTATTATGATGGTACATATAAGAGAGATATAATATTGCTTGTTTAATTAATAACATTTACAAGAGACGTTAATGTTAATCATACCGTAAATAAGAGTCTTATGGCAAGATGCATACACACACACACATATATACACAAATCAAATAAATATATTAAATTTTCATTGCAATAGCCGGATTGAGACACTCATACATTTATACATGAGCGTAAAATCACAATAAAAATAAGATACTGTATAGAGAATGGACGTTAGAGAAACGGCGACAATTTCCGTGAGAGAAGAAACAAAAACGGGAAAAAGGAAGTGACATAATATCGCTCAAGAACCTTCCTGTCGGGAGATCGAGGTCGAATTCCGGAAGGTCGACGTTCGTCGGGATGATAATTTTCGAGTCGCGACTGTTATCCGACTGCGGACGGTTTAACGTCGGCGCATTAACGTAAAGTACGATATTAGAGATTCAATATTGCAAGAGAATAAATTGAATCATAATACAAAATTGCGCAATTGAATAGAAACATTATTAATATTTAGGCAATTTGTCAATTTGCGACAATAATTTTTGCCTAATCGATTTGCATTCGAATGTAAAATTCTTGTTATCCATGCTTCAGTGAGTTTTCCAAGTGAATTTTTGTGCGGCAAACTCCGCGAAATCATCAGAAACAATTCCGAGCTAATTTCGTTCTCTCGAGACGCGCTTCGGAGCATGGAAAGCTCGCGGAGCTCAATCGGGACAAGGAAGCTGCCAACTTCTTTACAGCTTGTCGTGCAGCAACCCATCACTGCTGTGCGGCATTATTTAAGTACATTGTCGCTAATGTTGTTTCGGCCAAGAAAAGTTTATGAACGACACTTATTGGCTGTAAGCGACTTAAATAAATGGCAGGAATGCGGAAAATAGCGATGAGATTTGTAAAATGGTCACGCCAGTAGAAACACAACCTCGTTCATTTGTTTCAACATAGAATTAGGATAAAATGATAATACGAAGTAAGTTGACAACTATAACTGGTACATATACATCAGCGTAGTTTCACAAAAGACGAACTGCTGATTCGTTAAAGCTTTGTACAGTCATTCAATGTATGTTTCAATGAGACTTTTATAGATTATTAAAAAAAAACATGGATTTAAGAAAGATTAATTATCGCGTAAAAAATTAAATGAAAATTAATACATGGATGACAAATTAATTCAATAGATAAAGAAATTAATTGCACATGTCATTTCTTAAATAATTTTACGCGAAAATGACAAATACTACTACAATGTGTTTCTAGCCGAATATAGATATTGAATGAAATGGAAACTTTCTTTCTCTCTATACTAAATTATCTCGGAACCTCACACATCAGAATTTCGCAGCAGTTTACTCCATTCCTCGCATTAACGGTGTAGGTAGTAATCGATCGATCGATCGATCGTAAGAACCGGAAACAAACTTTACCTCTTGCTCTTTAGTTGGTATCTCCGTTCCTGCCGCGAATCACTCCCGTCAACATCACCATAGTTCTGACGTGCGTTTCGGCGACGAGATTCGCGAAACCAGTTATCGCGATTTTATCCACACTAATTCACCCCCGGCTATCGGCTACAGTTCGTTCACTTGGAAAACGTGACAATTCAATGTCGCTCGCGCACCAAACTCGCGAAATCTCTACGATCACTCACACCGAACGAACCAGATTCGAGTTTTCGAGACTATCGCCGACCACAATTCTTATCACGATGCTCTCTAAGATTTTTTCGGGGAGTTTCTGATTCTCGAGGACGACGAAGCACGAGTCAGATTTCTTCCTCTTGGAAATCTCCCACTGAGATCACTTCCACCCTCATCGAACACTTGCCGGGCCACCTTCAACACCGTCACTTGAGATCGTCGAATTGTGGGAAGCATTCAAACGATTATTCGTCATTCTCGATCGATTTCTCATAATCTTGTCAACCCGAACGATCACCGATCCTTCCGACTGACCACCGTTGATTCTTGTCCTGGCGGCCAAATTTCATGGTGCACTATTTTGGATTTAATTCCTCGAGATTAAAGATTATCACAAACTTAATTTTATAATGCCTATTTCGTCATGATGTAAAAAGAGGATTGTTCTGTCGAGAGGTCGAGAGGTGACAGTTTTGTAGGAACGGCACTGCGTGGACTTAATCAAGGCTATTAAATATGCACCAGAATAGTGACAAGTACGTCGTTTCCTGTATGTTGGGTCGCGTTATCGCGATACTCCAAAACTGTCCGACGAATCCTCGTTGTTTCGAGACGACACGCGCGGGTTCTCCACCCGTGAAACTCGGTACCCGTGTGTCTTCGATTCTCGAGGCTGTCTAAGCACCCGCGACGAAGAGGGAGGCATGCGCTCGCGCGCGCGCGCGAGCGCGCCCGCGCGCGTTTACTCAAGAGGGGGAAGAAGTGGGGGTGGTCTTCCGAACTCCGCGTCCGAAGAGGGCGGTTCGTTTCGCGTCTTCTTCAAGCTCGCGGAAATTCAAGCTCGGCCACGCGCTTCTACCACCACCCTCGGCTCGGCAGACAAGGGTCGCCACCCTCACAATGATAACAACCGTTTCGTCACCTCCTTAGAATCTTAGGGTGGTTCTCCAGCGCGCCCAGAAATATCAGACAGGAGAGTGCGCGTGGCTCGACTGGCGCGAGATGACTGAACCCCTCCAAAGGGTGAGAGACAGAGACGGCGGAGAGGGGAGGAAGAGGGGGAAAGAGAGGGAACACGCTGCTCTCCCCCTGGCCCCTCTTTCACCGACAGAGAAAGACCGCGCGGACTTCGGGGGCCCCCACCAATCTACCATCCATAGGTTGCCCCACCCCGTCGAGAGCAGTGACGCTGGTCGTCGTCTCCCCGCCTTCGCCCGTCGTTCCACCGCCTCCCACCCCCGACGGTGCACGTCGCTGCCTCTTTCCCGTCGGCCCCCGACGTCGTCGCGGTACCACCACACGGCTACGATGACGATGACGGGGGCAAAGAGACGGAGTTCTGCCACCGCCGAGCAACTCCTTCCTCTTCTTCCGCTCTTTCGCCGCTGTCGCACGCATTCGTCCACCGGCTGGCGAACCGCACGCATCTCTACGTGTACGTTGCCGCTGAGACGCCCCTGCACGCGCGAGTGAGTGGGTGGTCCCGTAGGGGTAGTTTCACGAAAAATGTTTGTCCTACTACAAACTCACTGATTTACAAAATTATCTCGGAATAGTGAAGAAATTATTTCCATTGTCATGAGAAAACAGTATGTATGGCATGACGATGTAAATTATTATCGTATAATTCTTAAAAAGATTCTTTCAAATTGACTTTCCATAACAAAGGAATTAATTCAATTTTTTTCAATCTTCCGATATAACAAAATTCGAAAACAAATTTATTTTGGCGATATCGTTTTATCGATCTTTATAAAGCTCGTTATAAAATTGCTTTATTAATGATTTCGTTATATGATGAAATAAATAATACAGAAAGAGACAAAACTACCTCTAACTCAATATATTATTACAATTCGCGAACAGTAAGGGACGAGTACAATTTCGGAGTGCATTAATTTTCCACCCTTATGTGTAGAATCACCCCGGCATAGGAAGATTCCGCCAACCAATGACGTCACTCGAGTGCCCTCGAAGGACACTCCTACTTTTTACCCCCGCAAAGGTTTTTACGACGCTGTCGATGCTTATCGCCGATGCGTTACGCAGGGGTAACGATTATTCGGGGTTTCTATGGAAGTCGCTAATTGAGAGAAAACGGGGGATGTTATGGCGTCGCAGAAATTGGATGCGATCAAAGGATTTCGGGGGAGAACGATAATTAGTTTTCTAAAACTCGAAGTCTGAATTTCGAAACTTTTAAGATAAATTTCTTTTTATACCTTGCAGTAGCAATTATTATATTATGTAATATTATACACGTAGTCTATTTTTTATTACTACGATCATTGATTCGTTAAATAAATAAGAAAATTATTTCATTTAACAAATCTTTCAAAGACATACATATAATGAGAAAGTATTAGAAAGGACAGTTTACTATTTTTATAAGTTTTCTTCTTCATACTTGTTATCATTCCCGTTATATTTCTGATACGTCTCGACATTAATATCCCTTCCAACTTTTAGATTGACATTTCCGAGCTATTTACATCGTGCGGGTAGCTTGTAACGGGGATTAAGAATGATTAAAGCTGAAAAGAGTCATAAACGAAAATGGGCCTGATTCACGTGATTATACCAATCCGCCGTGTGAACGTTCGTCTGCCTTTTGATTTCTTAACGCGCTCATTTATCACAATTATCGTTCTGTTCGTATTTGTATTCCTATATTTCTCCTTTGTGCTGATGATCGTTACCAGTATTACGCGTCTCGTCAATTTATGGAAATTCTCGCAGGTTATTCTTATTAGTAAAATAATACTTTATATTACTCTCCTACTTATAAAACTTTATTAACTCTACTCTACTNTGTAATATACAGTTATTAATAGTTTCACATCATTATTATATTTTTATAACACTATTTATATCATTATCATTACTTGTTTTCATAAAAATAAAAAAATGTAATTACTAAAGAATTTGTAGAAACTTATATTTAAGATTTGTATTGAAGTGTTTATGTATTTAAACTATTTTTCTTAATTTTATTACGCTCGATGGGGCAAATCGAAATTCTGAAGTAGGAAGAAATAGGAACCGGTTAACCTCTTTTCCGTATTACGAAACAACCCTATTTGGATCGTGCAATAAGCAGTTGATGATCAGGTAGTCGAGTTTTGGAAAAATAGAATGTGGGAAAAATGTCGCGGTGTCCCGTTAGGTCTCGAAAGGGTTGAAGTGAGACCCTTCGAAAATGGGTCAGACTGCTGACGCGCTCTTTCGTTGCCTCTCCTTCTCCCTCGGCGCTTTCTTAAAGGGCCTTAATCTACCAATAAAATATCGTATTTCTCCAGGTATCGAAAATGCGGGACCACGTGATTTTGCGTAATGTGCCAATGATTTAGCCCGCCAGCCTGCGTGCGGCCTCGGAAAGGGTTTCGATTTTCGTGAAAAGGGATTTTACCGTTTCGGGGATCGTGTGAGAAAACTATTAGCGTAAAGAAACCCTTAAATAACGGAAGACGGCGCCGTCCGCCCAGGGATGAATGGAAAAGCTATTTTTGACTTCAGGTATAACCAGCATCCGGCTCCATTAATACTTGGTATTACTGTTCCAATAGATAAAAACGGATAAGACGTGTGGGAGTAACAACTATAGAGGGGCAAAAATATGCAAAATTTAATTACATTTTAATAGCAGCTACAGTGACCTAATTTATCTTTGAATTTCGATGTATATAATTCTAGTGACACAATTTTCTTTTATTTTGATACTTGATAATCGGTGACGAAAGGATTTACGGAAACTCGAAGAATCCGGCAGACAAACCAAAGTTGAATGCTCTCTCGGAGCACTCCCCATAGTTTAAAAATACCGCTCAGTCTCAGCCCTTCCAGTGAAAATATGAATTTTTTATCTCTCCCTCACGAGCCATATGGTTGATGCGCGTCTCCCGAGGGTAGGAAAACAAAAAAGAGAGTCGGGGAGTAGGGAGCAGCGCGGTCAAAAAAACCGGAGGAACTCCATAAGACGAATATTTTTAGAGTCGAATTTCCAAGGTAGTTTCCGTGGTTCCGTGCGAGGAACAGTAAAGGGAAAAGGGTTGGCATTCGTCTTTTTTTTACCGTACTCTGCCGTATCCTTTCCGCGTTTACATTCTTCTCACCGTTTCCCCCCTAACCCTCTTCTCATTTACAGGATTCCTAGATAAACCAGATGTCATCTTGACAAATCTTTTTTAAGAGCCTATTATCAATTTTTTACATATTAACAAAATTCGAGATGATTAAAAGTCTGAAAAAACAATGCAATTTTATGAAAAAAAAACGCTGATTAAAATCTAAACAGAAATATTGAAATGTTTATTTTTCCAAACGCTACACTAAAAAAAATTCTAGTTAAAAACGGACGAATCAGAAAATCGTGTAGGTATGATCAAATATTCTGATTATTATAATAGAAATTTTGGTTAATTATAATAAAACCTAATACTTTATAACTTATAATTGAGTTCTATTATAATAATCAGAATATTTGATCACGCCTACAAGATATTTTGATTCCGTTTTTTAACCAGAATTTTTTTTCAGTGTACAGACTGCCTGAGGAGGAGCAGGTAATGAACATTAAAGGTGTATTTTCGGTCAGCGCATAAAACACCGTGTAAATCGGACGGAACGTCGCGACTGAACGCCGGCGAGTATGGCGGGTTCTGAGATGCGTTTTGCAGTGGTGTGCGCGTGTCGTCGGCGTATCTACGAGCGTTGTACTCTGGAGCAATGCATCGAGCAGCGGCGTACTCGTCCGACATGGAATGTGGTCCGGTTCTCGAGAGTGTGTGCGGGCGCGCGCGAGCGGCAGAGAGCACTGCGCTATAGTTCCCGTTTTTTATCGCTTCGTAATGCATTAGCCATAATAGCCGCACGCACTTAATGGACTGTAGCCTCGTTACAGTGCGCCACGTCGTGGGTGGATACGCTGCTCGTCTTCATGCTTCAGCCGCGCTCGCTCCGCTCGTCGTTGTCTCGCTCGCATTGTCAATCTGTACGGGCGCATTGATTCGCCGGACGGTTTTTCCAAGAATTTGTAATAAGTCACGCAAGGCCCGCGTCTACTTTTATCGAGACTCGTAGGCATGTGTATTTGAATAGAAATATGGTAACTAATTAATTAACTAATTGCACTGAAAAATAATTCTGGTTAAAAACGAACGAATCAGAAAATCTTGTAGGCGTGATCAAATATTCTGGTTATTATAATAGAAATTCTAATTATTACAAGTTATAAAGTATTGAGTTCTATTATAATAACCAGAATATTTGATCACGCCTACAAGATTTTCCGATTCGTTCATTTTCAACTAGAATTTTTTTTCAGCATGTGAATTAAATATATAAGTGACGATACTTCCCTGCGAAATTCGTAAATTCAATTTCGTTCACGTCAAGACTCCATTCATTTAATACGTCTCTCGTATTTGGTGCATTGCGATCTTATATCCCGGCCTGCGCATGCAATTTCGTCCGCTCTCGCAGTAAAACCATTACTCGCGTATTACCTTCCATCATTCGTCAAAGCAATCACGCTCGCTATTCTCCTTAAACAAATGGAGAAATCCGCATCGGCGGTCACGATCGCATCGATCAATAATCACGCCTGCGAAAATCGCATCCCACGGTAGCGTATTATTTACCGACTTCGTCTCGGACCAAGGAGCATAGAGAACCAAATAACTTTCTCCACGACGTTGAATATTGCCTCGATGTTATAACATAGAGATACGCTTTCGTAAACGATGTCGATGCCTAAACTAAAATGTAATATCACGCTAACAATAATTCGACACGATAGTTCAATACAATCACGCTATTCTCTTTTCCTTTAATTCTTACAGTTATCCTATTATTAGTTCGGGAATACCAAGCGCTCTTTTGTAAATGTCTTGGTCATCTTAGGTTTCCCTTTGACACGACCTTCGAAATTACGGAAAATTACTCTTAGGCTGGTTTTTCCAACTTCTTGGAAAGCTAACTAATAGTTAAATCATACATCTGTCTTTGTTTTATCTTCAAATTATACAAGTTCAGACGTATGATTTAACTATTGGTTAGCTTACCAACACTGAAAAAAAATTCTAGATAAACTTATAAGTTGCATTTACATTTTGAAAAAAAACTCTGAAAATCGTCCGTTTTCAGAGAACCAAAATGTTTTATCACTACTACAAAATTTTTCTGATTCGTTTTTAATCAAAATTTTTTTTCAGTGTAGTAATGCAATTTTTGGAATATTTAGTTAGTATTACTAAACATAATATAATAATAATAACAAAACATTTGATAACAATTATGAACATTTCATTTTTATAACATTGTCATAATGACCTATACACTGAGAGAGATGTTTTTATGAACCAAAGTTTTGTTGATATATGCTCAAGAAATTTATTTAGTTGCTGTAAACAAATATGTTATTTGCTTATATCTTGTTAAATTGTTTTGGTTTAGAGAACAAAACAGAATTGTTTAGAGAACAAAACTGTTTTGTTCTCTAAACCAAAACGACTTAACAAGATATAAGCAAATAACATATTTGTTTACAGCACCTAAATTAATTTCTTGAGCATATATCAACAAAACTTTTGGTTCATAATACAAAATATTTCTCTCAGTGTATGTTTAATCGAAATTATTTCAAGGCTGGTAACTTTTATCAAGACTGGATTATTATAACCAATCTTTTTTTTTCTCGTGAAGAAGTTGAAAAAACCGGCCCTTACGAGATGCGCGATCGGACTGTCACGGGACAAGTCCCCCGCGATCGTCGATCGTCACCTGGATTCGTAAAACAATTTCGCGAAAGCAGATAACAAGTCCAGTCGGCGCGTAACGCACACCGACGCTGTGCGTTAATAACCGGCACCGCGCACACGCGCGCACTCACGCACACACAATCCGCGGATTTTAATCTCACGTGCGTGTCCCCGGATCGAGGAGCACACGCTGGTGGGATTACTCACACGCCCTCGTAACGGCATACACGCGCGCGCGCCTCGCGAGCACGCCTGAAATATTCAAAGGCTCCTCTCGCTCCGCCGCCGCCCGTTTCATCGCGGCGCGCGTGTGCGTCTCTCGGTGAGACTGGTTTTCGATATGACTCACGCGTGTAACGCCGTTCGATGCGTGTATTAGTGCGCTCGTATATCAAAACCAGTAGGCACCCCCGACGTCGCGGGATCCGTGCGCGCGTTCGCGCTCACGCGAGCTTGTGTCTTTCTCTCTCGCGGAACGCGTGTACGCGTATATACGAACAAGTCGCCGGGCTCTCCTACAACGGCGTGTTCCCGCATTTTTGCAGACTACCTTAAGTCTAAGTCGTTCTATTTAAGCGAACGCATGGAATTAAGTAACGACCCCGCTGTCTTTCAGCACTACATCCGCCTCACCTCGCCTTACCTCTCGACTCGGCTCTCGCCTTCCCCGTCTCCCTGTCGACACTCGCGCTGCTAATGTTTTGTTCGCCGGCGCTACACGTGGCCGCGTCGCTGCTCCGCTTCCGATCTCTCTCCGATCCAGCGCCCGAGCTCGCTCGATCGATGACGGAAGACACCTCGCGCGCGACGTTTCGAAATATTTTTTTATATTTGTTATTCGTACAAATTGCGGAAAGGCATTTTGTTTTCCTGATCGGCATTTATTTTTACGTTATTTATCCGTGGAAACGAGCCTTTGTAAGCAAAAGCTTCCAAGTGTGTCTATTTCGGATCTAACGAAAATAAGACCACACCGCCAAAATAACAAATCATACAGTGCAGGGTTAAAACCCCATTAGAACTCGGCGTTAATATGCTCGTTTATTGAATCAATGAGATTCATTGGGGCGAGCCCGATGGCATCGAAAGAGCGTGATAAAAAGTCATCACGATTTCTGAACATCGTATGTAGAAAATTAAACCTAATATACAAATACTTGCGCGTTTCTTCGATATTTCCTGTTTATTTCGTAATAATCGACCGTTTGTAGAACGCTTTAATGATGATCGTTACGGATAATGACCGTAAAAAAGGAGATTCAAATTTGCAATCTGAAAAAATCTTTCTAACGGTCGCCGTGGCTGCGGGCGAAAATCCTCGATTCTGGTCGGCGTTCCGTTTCTCATAAATCTCTTTTTTTCCTCACCTTCCGTTGAAATAACCAACCTAGCATGATTCTGCTTTATCGCGAATGCGAGAGATTCTAATTGGCTAATGCGGTCCCATCAATCCGCCCACCGGGTTCGAACAGGAAGTCTCCGTCGATGAAATAATTGCTCCGTAAGCTAACGAAAGAAACTCCGCCGATGAACGCACCGTAATTAAAAGCGATCTACGAACCGTTAAGCATGGTAGAATGATAATCAAACGAACAGGATCTGATTATTTTGTTTTAATTGCTGTGTCGACGAAATCGTAGGAATTAATTATGTTATCCTGCCTGAAAAGCACTTGTTTATCTGTTTACTGAACGTGCGTTTGTCCCAAATCGCGGGGCACTACAGTAATTCATCATTAGCCCGCACATGTGTCTCCTTATCTGTCATCGCGGTCGTAAGTGGTTCGCGCGTGGAATACTGAGATATGGTACGAAGAAATAAACGGAGGTCCGCGGGAATGCGAGTATTATGTGTCCCGTGGAAACGGGATATCCCTCTCGACCTGGCTCTCGGTCGAACAATCGATACCAGAGCCAGAGGAGTCGCGATACTCGAGCATGTACGTAAAACGCACACGCACGAGTATCGCGGGCATGCGCTCAGGTATGTGCGACCTCGTCGTATGTAACGAGCGTCAAATCGATTCCCACGGCTACGCGAATCAAGGTCTTATCGGCGGAATTGCCCGGTCGCGTCCCGCGAGAAAGTGGAAACCTCGCGGAAGTATGGGAGAACGCGCATGCCGCACGTCTCTCTCGTATCGCGCGAGACTCGATTTCGCGGTATGACGGCCGATAAAGTTTATGTCGCGGGGAAACGAGCGGTTATTTTACGATTAACCGTAAAGCCGCGTGTGCACTTCATCTCCCTGTTATTTCCGCAATCGCGCGTCGCCTCGGTGAACATGTACCTGCAGAAAATGCAAGCATAATCCGCGCTCAGACAATTAACTCCTTGACCGGCGAGTATGGCGAGAAGAGCGTTGCATGTCTGACATGACAAAGTCACATACCATTGAAGAGAAAAAAAATGTCAGACTTATATTTTCAAAAATCTCAAACTGAATGATATATAAAATATCTTAAACTCGCCATTCCCTGGCAACAGTATGTAAAACTTAATCTAAATCAATTATGGGATGTGATCAAACTGTCGTAGGTTAAAGAGGTAAAATGGTAGGTTAAATTGCTTAACAAAGACACGACATATCTCAAGTCTCTCGACGATACAGACAAAAGTTCCAGTATCGAAGTAGGAAGGAGAAAGAAAAGTACTGGAGCACACAAAATTTAAGGGCCGACTGTAACGACGTTACCTCACAAATAAGACTATAAATTCGTCTCTATAAATCATGTGGGAGGGTAACGATGAAGCAAGAGGGTTACTCCGTACATTTTCCTTCTCAACAAGCTACGTAACTATCGGCGCGTCTCGTCATATCGTTATTGTCGACGGGCATGCTCGCGCGTTCTCGAACGAAGCAGAATTGCGACCAATCATTTTAAGCATCTATATTTTTACTCGATCATTTTGTCGTTAAATAATGCCAACAATCTTTCGATATCCAATACTTTATCGTAAAATTTAAAAATATGAAAGATATTGATATTAAATGTGCCAAATATTTTTTTATTTAAACATTAAATATTATTTAAATTAACTTTTGTCTTGTATAAACCACTCGTACGTTAAAAGATAAAATTTTAAAAATTAATATTTTACTTTTGTATTGTAATATAAAAATGTTCACGCTTGTCATATTCATATCAATAATATACACTGAAAGAAATTTCTGATTAAAAACGGGCAAATCAGAAAATCTTGTAGGCGTGATCAAATATTCTGGTTATTATAATAGAACTCAATACTTATAAGTTATAAAGTATTAAGTTTTATTTATCATAACTAGAATTTTCATTATAATAGAGATAAAGATTTTCTGATTCGTCCGTTTTTAACCAGAATTTTTTTTCAATGTAAGCATCTAAATAATTTCTCAAAAAATTGGCGTCAATTATCAACAGCATCTCTTTATCAATATTTTCAATATCATATATATATATTGAATGTATCCTTGCGAATGCATGAGAGCGCGCGCAAGTGGAGGGACAGCAAAGTGCAAGTGTTTCAAGGAACGCGTAATTTATATTCGAGGCCCATCGGTACTCAACGGGAATTTTATGTGCCTTTCGGGAAACGGACGTTACGAGGCAATTAATTTAAAAAATCTCGATTATCCGTCTGCCGGATTGCCGCTCTATTGCGGGGACGTAATTTATCTCGCGAGGTTTCTCTATTTATGCGCGCGTCTTTAGAATTATTCTCTCGTTCGGCGCGACCGCCTCGAATTTCGCGATTACTTTCTCGCCACTCTCAACCTCATCGTTATACACTGTGACAAATTTTACCGGGACAGGACGCGAACTGGTTTTCAGTCAATCGTGTTTATTCGGCTATTCTTATTAAAGATGTCGCAGTGTCGCGCGTGCTCAAATGCCATTCCGTGGGCACAGCATTTTGCAAGAAGTATTACCGATTACAATCATGACTGGATGTCGCAGGTGTTATCACGATGGAAACGCGCGTATACCATGACCGTCCGGTCGGTCTGGACGATAAAACGTCAGAGGCCGACTTAGAAATTGGTTAACGCGGAATAAAACTATTCAACGACCGTGTGATTTACATTTATAGTATCTCACACGTTATTCGTAACTGAGACTTAGTTACGGAATCGCTGTACGTGTTATTCAGAAATGGTCTATGAGCTGACCCCAGGGTACACCCCATAACGAGAGAGAGAGAGAGAGTAACCGTTCGAACGACAATACAACAACACCACAAATCACGCCAAGCCAACAATAAAATACCAGTAGCTCACACCCACCACATGTCTTTCTGCCTACGTCACTTACATACGTGCCACCTTCCTACTCTTTCTTTCTCTTTTCTCGTCGCGGCGCTTGTCTTCTCTTCGTCTTCTTCTTCTTACCCCTTTCCCTTCATTTGTCTTCGGAAATTCCTTCCCGTTTTTAAATTCCCAGAATCAAGAGGCAATCCATTCACGATTCACGCCGAGAGAAGGTGAAAGAAAAACAGAGAGAGAGAGAGAGAGATGAAGAGAGGAAAAAGGAAAAAGCAGGATATGTAGAAAGAAAAGAGTTTCGATGCGCAAGTACACAGGGCATTTAACTGATAAGTTTAATACAACAATAGGCAGTTGTTTATATAAAAAAGAGAAAAAGTGAGAAAAGACATGATATACATACGTAACATGCCATATGTGTACGGTGACCATCCGTCCTATGTTACAAAGAACAATCCTTTATTTTAGATCTGTGTCCTTCAGATTAATTTTTTTTCTTGAGAATTCATTTTTGTCCTTTATTTCTGAAAATTCCTTCAAAATTCCTGAAAATTCCTTCCTTCATATTTCTTTATCATCTTTGTATATTTTGTATAATGTTTAAATATACAAGCAGTAGCATAATTATTTGGTTTATGGTTTACAAAATTTGACTTTTTTTTATGTAAATATATATTCAGGGAAAAAATATTAATGACGATAATAAATTTACATTGCACTTGTTTGTGGAAGAAGGATAGATGGTGGTGTCTTTTTTATTTTTCTCAAAGAAATCTGGTCACCGTACATACATGACGTGTCTTAGAAAGCATGTGTTAGACTTAACGCGCTATCCTCTTAAAGGCATTTAATTTCCGACATCGCTCTCATGCATTCAATTTGAATTTTAGAATATTGAAATCTAGAATTCAAAGAAACATCTCTTCAAACTTAAACAAAAATAAACCTTTTCTCAAGTTGCGTTTATTTTCGGTTATATTTGTACGCCGAACTCGAAAGTATATAATCTCGAGGTACTTGTATATTTCCGTTTCCATCGAATCCACTTGGCGCAGCAGGGATAAAAACTTAAAAGATATTTCCATGAGCGCTCTCGTAAAAACAGATTCATTTAAAAGATCTCGCGATCACCCGAGGAAAGAAATGTTTAAGTATATATTGTATATATATATATATATATTCACCAGTTAAGAATAACGTCAACGAAGCCATTTACTAACGAATTTAATCTCATACGCATATATACTCAAGGCTGCAATGCTCTCTGTCTCTAGTGGTAATTCTATGTGTTGGTTAAATATATATATACACAATATATATATATATATATACATATATATGCACTATGTCGCATAACGTGCATGTTTATTGAAGAAGAGACGCGCGCGTGGACGTGAACGTGGCGATTGTATGGGCTGTATTCGCCAGTAAGATGTCAATGACCTTTTATTAGTCGGTACTGCCTCTATGCACTCTTATCATTTTAATCCCTCGTAATTTCCTTCACGTTTGTGCGCCATGTATAATGTATTGGTAAGATGTGAGGAGAGAGAGAGAGAGAGAGAGAGAGAGAACAAACTCGAGGATAAATCGAGCGTGAACCGAGTTTAAAAATATTTTTAAACTCACTTTCCTAATTCCTACTTCCCTTTTGGTGTAAAAAAAATTTTTATTCTTCTTCTAATAAACTCACAATTCACAAATCGTTTATACAATACGTAAAGATAGGTGATTTCAGGAATTTTTCAACGATCAAATTCTGCGAAGTCTCTGAATTATTATGACAATTCTCCCCAAGAGAGAAGCTATCGACAAATCATTTCGACTGGGAAAAATTTTTTGTCGATTTTTTAAAATCGTTATTTATTATATCAATCGAACAAAAAAATTTAGACGATTCGATCGAAATTGAAACGTTTGATTTTTTGCCATTATACGCTTCGTGAAAAGTGGCGTGATGAAAGGAAGCCGAGGAAAAACGGGCGCACAATGGCACCTGCCTCTGAAGAACCGAGGAAATTCCTTGGGGGTCCGTCTGTGAAATTGAGCGGTTAACGCTTGACCTATCGGCCTGCCTCCGGGGATCGTCCCAATCCCGAACCGGTGACCGAAATGTTGACCCACACAAGACCCCCTTCTTGCGAACTTCCCTCTCTCCCTCCCATGGATATCCATGGATATTGTAACCTGCGGAAAATCGTCCGACAATGGACAGAACTGTCGACAATATTTTGACAGATTCGTCTGTTCATCCTCTCGGCTCATCGACTATCCGAGGGTCCGTTCCGAAAAAAAGTTCGACGGGACAAAAAATTCTTAAACCGGTCAATTAATGGTCGCAAGGAAGAAAGAGATCAGGAGTTTCGCGCGTGTGAAAGTTTCATTTCACAGCGGACGGGCAAAGATAATAATGGCAGAAATAGACGGGAGAAGGGAAATAGATATCACACTTTCGAGATTTATAAGATACAGCGTGCGAAAATGGCTCTTTCTCGTTTCCGCGAGATGGAAACGTGCGAGATATAACATAAAATTTTTTTTCTCCGATACTCTCAGTGGAATACATTTTTAACGCGATTGTATCGTTCACGAGAGTCCGCCGTTCGCCTTTTTATACGACGCGAATAAAGATACGCAGCAGAGCGCAGCAGGGAGGACGAGGTTTCGATCGACGACCGTGCTCGTCTCCTCAAGTTCTCCGGTTACTCGGCTCCCAGAGTGTGGAGGCGCGTAAGCGTGTGGATATACGTATGGAGAGAAACGTATACCACCGTACGCGAAAGTGGTAGACGGAAAGAAAGAGAGAAAGAGCGAGAGAGAGGTGTGCAATTTATCGATATTCTGGAAGCCTTATGATTCAACGAAATTGGCGTGCGCTCCTGAGATCAACATAAATTTAATTAATTTAAAACAACGGACGTTGACTTAATTGGTTAATAATTGGCGTTGCTGGATACCTGATATTAAGAAATGGGGTGGAATACTTTAAAATACGAGGGGAATACATACAAGATGCTCCGTTCAATTTTTTTAAACAGATACATATATAGCAATAATACTTTCAATATAAACGATTAAAAATAAAGATTTAAGATCTTAAATAAAACAAAATTTTTCATAAGTTCTCTGATCAATGCTCAATAATCAATACATTGAGAATACTAATTGTTACTTTCAATATTTATATAATTTCCTAAAATCATTCGGAATAAAATATGTATCGATTCCGCAAGAATCAACGGGCGCGACTTTTGCACGGGCAACACCGGCCGAAAATCGACGAAAAATTCGCAAAGTCGGGGCGTCTGGCCGTAACCCATAAAGTGTCAGGCGTAAATCACTCGGTTTTATGGTGGTGCGCGTTTGCCAACCTTTAGCTGATGAATTCCTTACTCGCTAGACTCGTGTCCATACACAAGGCAAAATACCCATAACGCTGAATTCGAGAAGGAGCCTACCATCTCATTCTTCGCGGAAAAAGCAACGCTCAAAGGATCACATCTAGATTAAAATTGAAAACACTTTTTTATTTTCTCGTTTTATATTTTAATTTTTACCTGTCAAAAAATTAATTTTGTAACATCTCGAATTGTAAGCGAAGGATTAATCTTCCAATTTCCTGCACACTGTTAACTTTTAAAATTGCGAGTTTAATGGAATGACACCTTTCATTTTAATGACGTATGAAATAAAAGATAAACTTTTTTTCACAATGGAGTAAAAGCTGTTATCATGCCTGAATAGCGAGGATAAAGGACCAAAAGAAGTCGTAAGAAAGCTTTTTACACATCCCTTAGAGAAACGATGGTGCGAAGGTGTCGACGACAGACTCCGTCGTTTTCTGGTTCCGCCCCAACGACGTTCCGATTATACAGATATTCAAATGAAGGCCGCCCCTCTGGCTCTGGCCGCAACAGTTACGTATCATCGAATTATTCTAATTTCCTGTCGCAAAACAGCCGGCGGAAGTTGCCGCGGAGTTCGCCACCTCGCAGAAAAAGGAATCGCCGGTTACGCCCACCTCGCGGCGATTTGCGACCACGTCAGATAACCCCCCCGTCACCCTCAGCCACCCTTTCCGATCCACCCTCCTCAATGGTGGTGACTCTGTTTTCCCGGTTCAAGGGGGCGTCACGAAAAGCCAACGCGCAAGTTCCAAGCCCGCTTTTCCCATTCGCGGAATTCCACCCTCTGCGACGTGATCGAAGGGGTTGCACCTGCGAAAGAGCATGCGCAGCTCCGCGTTACTTGTTGCAAAAAAACGGATAGAAACGAAGTAAATGGAGATTCCTTGGAGAAAGATAGAAAATTCCTTTGATATGGGAATTTGATTTCATTATATTATTATAAACTCGCATTTTTTTAACGTATAAGTAAGTACGGTGATCATCCGTCCTATATTACAGAGGACAGTTCTTTATTTCTGAAATAAAATGTCCTATATTTTAGTCTTTATTGCTTTTGTACATTTTGTGTAATGTTTAAATAAAGATGTGTTTCTTTATATATATATA